>CM050171.1:83340637-83608137 GCA_027410445.1 Discoglossus pictus | reverse complement strand
ACCAACACAAGCATATTTTTGGAGAAAAAAAAAAACTGATCCTCCCAGGTTGGGAAGAAACCTTTTTTTTCACTTCTTGTGACTTTTGGTTTCCAGCCTGTTGAGGTCTGAACCTGACAGCAGCAGACCTGCTTGGTCCATCCTCTCTGTGGCTCACCGGCACTTGGAGAAGACTTGGACATTTGTCATATCCTCACAGTGCACCTGGAGGGATTGCTGCCATCGATCTGGGGACTTTTCTGGCGACCTGATTCTTATTATTTGTAACAGTGGAGAGGGGGCGCGTTGTGACTGCATCCCCTGCCTCGCTGCCCTCTCCTCCTCTGGGCTGTGCTCTCGGACTCTGTGGCCAGGAGATGGGCGGAGGAGTCAGCGGGAGCTCCCGGGAATAGCAGCCGCAAACACTGCACCTTCTCCGGCAGGCAGCTGTCTGCGCACCGCCTAGGACCCTGCGTGCAGCTCCCACCTTATAATAAAATAACTACTGTACTAATCTAAGGGATACCACCAGCATCATGAGCTACATCACATCAATACTCGGTTATCTGTAAGTATGAGCTCAAACCCATTCAGTTATCCAAATAGCTAGAAAATAACTTATTTCCATGTCTTATAATTGATTATTTACTTGTTTTTTAGGTCCCTGCACTTGTTCGTCCTTTGCTTACAAGCTCAGGTAAGTAATATTTGTAACTCAAACTTATATTTTAATCATCATTATTGTGTTATAGCATTTTTTATAATAATAATATATATATAATATATATATATATATATATATATATATAGATAGAGAGAGAGAGAGAAAATAAAACATTATTTCCAAATTAGTTTAACTGCAAATAAATATGTATATCCTATTAGTAATACAATATATATATGTATATATATATATATATATATATATATATATATATATATATATATATATATATAAAGGTATATATATATATATATATATATATATATATATATATATATATATATATATATACACACACACACATATATATATATATATATATATATATATATATATATATATATATATATATATATACACTGGAAGGCAAATGTAGATATAATAATATGCTTTTCTAAGTCTTACATTTAATACCCCAAAATAAAATCAAGATCATGTATTCTGACTGAATATTTTATAAAGCTAAATTGAGCATTATTATACAGTAGATAAGTGGGTAGATAGATAGATATTATAAATAAAAGCTTAAAACCATAACCCATATAAATCAGTTTTCTACCATTTAGACATGAATGTCAATTAAGGGCAATTTTATCATTTTTTTGCACTAATTAGAAAATCATTGAGAATTTGTGTGTAACGTATTAGCAAAATACATAGTTTTTTATAACAAAAAATGTAATATCCTAAAGCATTGGATGGAGACTGAGCAGCCTTATGGCAGACAGACTATCTCCACATGTGCCCTGGGCAGAGCTGGCACTAGAATCTCACCATATTGCCCAAGGAAGAGCTATCTATACAGATACAAACACACAGGGGCAGAGAGTACGAGGAAGATAAAGTCATGTAAAAAAAAAAGAGATTAAATTGTCAGGAAATATAAAATACTGCAGATTTTGTGAGGCATGGACTCCAGAAGCTGGATCCCTGATTTGATATGGGGATTGTAGAAAGAGCTCCCTTGTCGCCCCAGTAGGTGAAAGAAGCATCTCCTTCACATTTGTTCAGAATACATCTTTATAAATGTCAGAGACAAGAGCAATTCCTCCAGGTTTAAATGGAGCTGGCCATAGCTAAAGGGAGTATAAATCTCCAGCAGGCTGTGAAATTCAGCAATTTGTCAAAATAGTGAAGAGAGTTACTAAACATTTCAATATGATTATTACAGATTGGTTTCAAAAATTGATTTTGCTTTTTTTTCCAACTATATATATATATATATAAATATAATTATATAAATATATATTTCTATATATGTACTGTATATACAATTAAATACATAGACAATGTTATTAACATGTTACCATGATAGATGTTTAATTTATTGTATTGTAAAACTATTTAAACTCGTATATTTGAATGTTTCATCTAAGAATTAAAGTTATAGTTGTGATAAATTAGAATATATTGTAAATAATACACAATTAATGGCTTGTATATATATATATGTTAATATATAAGATTTTTTTGGTATTGTATTTTACTGTATGGAATATATTTCCCACACAATACATTGTGTTGGGCTTAAGAGTTTAGCTGAACGAAAATATATAAATATAATAGCTTGTTTTATATATTTCCTAAAGGTAACTGTTCAGTCCCCACCTAATTTTACACAGCATGTGAGGGAGCAGAGCCTGGTGACAGATCAGCTGAGCCGACGGCTCATCCGGACCTACCAGTTGTACAGTCGGACCAGTGGAAAGCATGTGCAAGTGTTGGACAACAAGAAAATCAATGCAATGGCAGAGGATGGGGATCCACATGGTAAGAACACTTGAGTTGGGTGTGTTATTGATGTATTGTATGTTGGCTGTAGGTATAAGGCATTGTGTATCATGTATAAGCAGTGAATCAAGAAACTAAAGGCCTGATGATATTTTATGATGAAATCTTAACAGTATTGGCCACCTATACATTGCTCTCCATATATTTCCAAGCACGATTTCATGCCCATAAAATATATATTTGGATGCCATGGGAATAGATATTAAATCTATGAAGGACACATAGATTTGACTGGGCCTAATTTTCTGAAGATTCAGTAAACTAAATTTACCAAACATGGATTTTATATAGTAGTTGTTCTTTATTTTGGATAAACTCTACCGTTTGATAATGTAACATCCAAAACATGGCATAAAACAATTTTTTTGTAGTTAGTCAAAATTGGCGATCAGAGCAGAATTTGTTCACTGTGTTGCAAAAAGAGATTGTGTATTCTCATCCTTTTTGTTGAACACACCTCTACAGGCCTCATGTACATAGACAAAGGTGTTTTAAAAAAGAGATCTGTTATGGCCGGTGTGGAAAGGTAGAGTGAGGAAGCAATTCATTTTAAGAGGCCATGTAAAGTATTGGTAACAAAAATCCACCATTTCTAATAAATTATCTATTTTAGCTATTGTAATAATTCTGTGATTATGAGCCCTATTATATTACACAGTTCATCTACACTAACATTCCTTTTCCTCCAAAAGTTCCCATTGCATTATTATCCCTTGTACAGTGCTATGGAATTTTTTGGCACAATACAAATAAAAGTTAATAATAATAATAATACAAAATAATTGCAGAAATACAGATTTCATATTATTTAGCATAAGGCCCTGTATCCCAACTGATAAAATCATATTAGCACAAATAAATTTATAACAGTTTTACGAAAGTAGAATACACTACACATTTTAGCTTTTATTTAAAAGGAGAATCTTTTTTTTAAATTGTATTTCTTATGATATATTATTATTAAGAAATTTAAACAATCCACTTTTTTAAGTGCATTCAGCAATGGCTAAAAGCAGCCAAATACAGTTTGAATGTGTGTGGGAAGAAGGGGGTGCATGTGCACAGACAGACATCCCCAAAGAAAAAAATGATTCATAATATAAAAATATGATTTAGACAAAAAACAGAACTTTTCAATTGAAGAAGAATAGTTTGAGGAAGTAAAAGATCATGGTATGGAAAATGAATAAACAAGAAAAAGAAAAGCAAGAAATATACTGTGAAGAAGTTATGAAGTATGATATAAAACAGAAAAAGAACAAGCAGTTTCTCAGATGTAAAGGTTTAACAGAGTTGTAGTCTGTAAATGTTAAAAAGAGGTTCAAGATTGTTCTATATGAATCTCCAGAGAGACCCCTGTGTCTGGAAGAGCCATTAAAACTCTTCTTACTTTCACCTTTTTTAACATTTCCTGAATAGTTTCTCCTCTTCTCAGTCCAGTTTTGGGATCAAATGTGTCTCGCTACATTTTTTATGCATCTACGTAGCTACTTTCCTTCAAAGTTTTAGCATGAAACATAATTTTACTAGGATAAAGCTGTCACTAACACAAAAAGAATAGACTTGAAAATGTTAAGCTTTCCAAAAATAAAACTCAAAAAAACTCATGACCTCTGCTTAAAATTCTGAAAAAAGAACATTAATTTAGCATTATCTCAGATAATAAAAGTATCTTGGTTACATTTTTTGAATTACACTGCTTATGCCTGACACTTACAATGTCATTTCTGATACCATCCCCATTAGGTATTCTTTGCAAATGTATTTTTAACCTCAATTAGAAGGACTGAAAACCTCTACAGATACCTATGTGTTGGGGGGGAAATTATGTTCTTAAAAATACCTAAGTTGTGATGAGCTGTATAGATTTCTATTTCAATTATATCAGCAGTTTTTCACAGTTTCCACCCATTAAAATAATATAATTTAATAGTTCTAAAGCTTTCAAAGTCTCTGAGCCACTTAACAGTTTTAGATTTTACTGCTGTTAATCGCCTCCCTAAGATAGTAGGCGCTACATCCTTATTGTTCATCTCACATCCATGGCTCATGGAGAGACACAATGGCAACAGTAAGTTGCCTCTATTTTGAAAAATGCTTTCTAGTAATTTTCTGTCCATTGTTAAAAAAATGTATAAGAAGAGCAAATAAATAAATCAATGTTCTTTAAAACTTTAACTACACTTGTAATTCATTTTACTCAAGTTTCCCACCAAAAACCTTTAAGACATCAACAAACTCTTAGTTATTGAATTAAAATATGTTTCAGACCAGGTGGAAATTTTAAGTGATAGAAAATATATGAACATTTATTTATTGACAGACCAATTAAGCATCTTGAAGATTATTAAATTAAACTTACACTGGAAATGCAGAACACATGTTATTCTTTGTCAAATGTTAAATAATTTATCTATACTTTTCTATATATAATTGATAATCAACAATTATTCCCAAATCCATTAAATACTTAAACATGGCTTAACCTTTAATGTATACGTAAAATTGATGGTAACCATTTCAACATAAAGTAATAAAAAATGAATTATATTGGTCATAAAGATATTCCCCTAACACATTTCTGTAGTGTTGTTTTATTGTCATACAATTTTAAAAGCACAATTAGAAAATGTAATTTCTGTATTGTATCTGTGTGATTAAAATGATAATGATATCATAAATGGAAAGCTGTTTGGAATGGGGAGCATTTTTACATTAAATTTACTGATAGATCTATATGTTTTTTTTTATCAAAGCGCATTAACACAATATTTGCATATTTGATATGAACCATAATCAATGCCTCCATTAAAACTGAAAATGAATCAATACATCTCAAAACAAAATGTGAAAATTAAAATGGGTAATTTTACCCGTCGTCTCTTATAGTATATCCCTAAAATCCGGGTGCTAAATTAACAAAAATAATCATCAGTTTCTCCAAACTAATCAGTTGGTAAATCCATCCATGGGAGCCTCCCTAATGTTAAAGGGGTTAATACTATATTAAAAAAATGTCTTTTGAAAATGTTAGCTGTAAGAAGAGAGGAGGGTGTCTGCAAGTTTGATTGACAGCCTGTTATCTGTCTGTCTGGGACAAACTTAACATGTTTTAGCACAGATGGTTTTTGCTTGTCTGTCTAATAAATGACTATTCTGAGCTAGTGCAGATACTTATGTCTTTATAATATCTATTAGAACTGGCAATACCGCAAGGTCAACAGGTCAAGTCTTTGTTTCATAAATCATTTCTTTCATTGTGCTAAAAGGAAACCCTTTCAATAACATAACCACAATTAATACATTAGGAGATTTATTACAAAATTATTCTAATATATTATATATATATTTATTTATTTATTTTAAAAATGATAATAAAAATGTTATACAAATATGTTCAAATGATGAAGATAAAGTTGTAAATTTGCATCCTGCCTTCAAGTAAGAAATATATCTAAATAACCTACTGCATTATCCACATTAGTCTTCATAGTCTAATAATTACAATGCATATTGTAAATTCATTCCACCTATAACGTTTGCAATTATATGGCATGACTTAAAAGATATTTTAGAAAAATCAAAGTACGGCCACAATATTAAAATCTGAAGTACGGATCTGAATAATTTCAAATATTACATTAATGTGATTATGGAAAAACACCATAACTAGAGGAAAATATTGTCATATATTCTCAAAATAGGACTGCTCCTTTATAGGATGTAAATCAAGAATTATTTATTAGAGTGTAGTAATGCTAATGTCAACAGGTCTTGCCATGAGAGTGTGGTTGGCTTGGCAGTACCAAGAATTAATGAAAATTCCCCTTAGTTTGTAGGCAGTAAGTGACATTCTCTCTTTGCCTCCACAGCCAAATTAATTGTGGAAACAGACACCTTTGGAAGCAGAGTTCGTATTAAAGGCGCCGAGGCTGGATATTACATCTGCATGAATAAGAAAGGAAAACTGATTGGAAAGGTAAGAAGGATTTAAGAACATGACAAAAAAACATGTCATGTGCACACTGGGATGGAAGGCCTGTAAATGCATTTAAGCATAAAGAGAAGTCATCGGGCGGTTATTGCAGTACAGAGGAGGTGGCGGGAGGCGTTGATTAAAAAGAAGAGAATTGGAGGGAAGTGAAATTGTAAAAAAAAAAAAGAAAAAACAATTTTTGATCAAAAGACGTACAAGAAGTGGGAAAGGAAAAGAGTAACAAAGAGGAGATAAAAGAGTCAAAAAGAAAAAAAGCTAAAAGGGAAAAGGGGGGTGTTTCAAATTCCATATATCTTTTTTAACAAATAGCCAAATTGCTTTGCTATTGTGTTCAATTACATGGTACAAGCATTTGGAATGTTAAGACACACAATTCAGACTGCCTCATCACTAAGCCCTGAAATCTTCACATTAGTCATGCTTACTCTTTAACACCCAGAAACTTCTCCAAGGGTTCCTTTTTAAACTTCACTTTCAAGCCATTATTAATTCTAAAGATGTCTGCTTCAGTGAGAATTTTCATTTCTTGTATTGAGTGTATTAGGTAGGGTGGAGTGAGGGGACCCGGGCTGATCAAAGTTAATGCACTGCTGCCTGCACATACCTGCTTTAGAATTCCTGACCCACCCCCACCTTTATCCACTTCAATAGCTGGCGATCATAGTTCCAGCCGTTACACTTTCACACTGGTACAATTCTGTTTTTATCGTATTTTCGCCTGTAGTCACTTTTTCTTGAGTTGCTGTTAAGTGCTGACCTAACATATTTTGAACCATACTTCCACATGTTGCCCAAAACTGATCTTAAATCATGTAGGAACTGACTGCAGATCATGTGCAGTAGCTCAACTTTCTTTACTTCTTCAGTATAATACTGTAATAAGGTTTCAAGTGTATGGTCAATTAGTCTAAGAACTATTTAATGTGGTATATAAAATGTTATATCCAGAGCCTCATTCATATACTGATTAATCACTTTCCATCTGCTACATAAATTATGTTATTGTTATAATTTGAAAGATGGATAATACTCAGTGATCTATTGTTTTAATATACAATTAATAAGCTATGCGCAATATACTGATGGGTTATTCTGAATTCTAAGAAAATAAAAATAGAGGAATAATATATCCCAGTTTGGTTAAGGCATGCATACTAAGGGGTTGTAGGGCATAACCTAATACTTTCTACCTGACTTCTTCTGTAGTAGTAAATCCCCTACTTAATCACATTTGTGTTTAGACCAAGCAGTCAAGCTTGGGTCAGTCTAACTCACGGTTTCAGGTGTCAATACTTTACTGACAACTCCAAGAACATATAAAATATTATAGTACATATTATGAGCTATGTACATAAGAAAAAATTGTTTGGCTGCTTTATCCCAACAGTAGACTTGAAGTCTGTTCTGTTGTCAATGTTATATTCAAAAGGAAAAAAAGATTCAAAGGATGGAATTTTTGATTTTTAATAAGAATGAAAGTCCCAAAGTGTATAGGCTAATGATTTTCCATCTGCAACTTTCCAAATATTTTGATCTTACATCATTTCCATATGTCCTTTTATTTGGATTTCTAAGTAAAGAAGCTTGACTTTATATTGTTTTCTTTTACTTCTTTTCTAATTTAAGAACGGCAAACACATTTAGTAATGTATATAATTTATCTTCTCTTTCATTTTCAGGCAAATGGGAAAGGGAAAGATTGTGTCTTCACTGAGATTGTACTGGAAAATAACTATACTGCTTTGCAAAATGCCAAGTATGAAGGTTGGTATATGGCATTTACCAGGAGAGGACGTCCTAGGAAAGGCTCTAAGACAAGGCAACACCAGCGAGAAGTCCATTTTATGAAGAGGTTGCCAAAGGGCCACCACACCACTGAACCTCATAAACGTTTTGAGTTTATTAATTACCCTTTCAATAGAAGAAGTAAAAGAACTCGGCACTCCAGCTCTCGGTAGGAAATGGAATAAGGTTCATTTCTGATGCCACAGACTTCAAATACAGACTACTCTATTCTAATATAAAATAAGAATAAAAAGAAAACATGGACTATTTGTTTTATATATAAATATACATATATATTTTTTTGTTTTTACAGAAGATGATCTATTTTTTTATACGTATGAGACTTATTCTTAAAAAATAAGAAGAAATGTACGGACTTAAAAAGGGCGCTCTTCACTTAGATCTTAGATTTTTTTTAATATCTAGAAAAAAGAATGTGGTAGGTGAGGACGAACCTGGGACCAAAAGTGCTACTTACAGAAAAAAACACTTAACCAAAAATAAAACAATTAAAGAACAGGTACATGAAACTGAAGAAGGACCTCGTTCTCCTTTTTCTTTCCTTTTTTTCTACATACATTTGTTAGCAGAAGAGTTGATTTTATCACATAAGCTTTTGATTATTTTTAAGAGCTATTTTTTTAATCATTTGGTTTCTGTAATGGAAACATTGAATTGCCTGGTTAACAGGTTTTCATGATACACAAAAATTAAAATATGAATTTTTCTGCCAACGTGGACAAATCATCTTCTTGACACAAAAGACCTCAAGACTTGCAACTGCATGATGGTGACACAGGATGCATCCTAGTGGTAGAAAAAAGTTGTAAAGAATAGTGATAAAAAAGTAATAATATTGTTATTATTTTTAAAACACTGTACAAATGTCAGTTGCCTGGCAAGACCTTTATCCTTATTTTAAGGATATGTGTAAATATTAATATTAATGATGGAAATATTTATTTAAATGTGTATTAAAATTTGTACTAGTATTATGTTGGTGTGTGATTGTTTTTTTGTCAAGCATAAAAATACTGGTGTCAACAGTGATATAAAAATGGAAAAACTTAAAAATGTAATACTTCCAAAAATCAAATTTATTCACTATTTTGGTAATATGAGAAGATGGAAGTTATTGAAATTATACAATTAATAGCAAATTGGAAGAAATTCAGTAGCATGGTAATAGTAGTAGTCATAGTTATAAACTGACCAAGTACTAATAAAAAATGAAAATTACGATCTGTAATCATAGTTAAAAAAATGTAAATGCCATTCTGAAACTAAACTTGTTATTTTTATAGTATATATAAATGCATTTTCCCATTAAAAAGAAGATTTTTGTATTGATCACGATTATATAGTTGATACTCCATGAACTGAGTTGATAAAACAATAGATTTTACAGAGTTTTAGATGGAGTCAGGCACATTATTTTTCATGTGGATAATCGCTGAAAAGAAATTCAACCAAGTAGATCAGATTATATATTAAACATAATGTATAAATATATTCATTGAACAATTAGAACAACATATTCATTCATATCATTGTGTATGATGTGAAAAAAATGATAATTGTAAACACCATTTGCATACTTTAAATATGGAAATAATCTTAGACAACCAAATTTCAGAAAAAAAATGTAATGTAAAACGAGAAACTGTAACTATGGGCATTGAGAGCTCAGTTTATATTTGGTTACTTTCAGAGGATCCTAGAAATAGCTTTTGGAATTTCAGCCTGATTTATTGACATGGGCTTGAGTGACATTAGGAGTTATTTTAGCAGGCACCCAGGTGACGTGATTCACAAATTTGACACTGGATAGATTGCTAATGAGAAAGGCTGCACATCATATGAACATCTTCATGGAAACGTTTTCTGGGAACTGAACTGTGCAGTTCATAAAATCTAAGAATTACTAAGCTGAGTGTGCTGGTTCTACCTTTGATCTATATTTAACGCCTCTTACTCCATATCAATAGACCAACTTCACACTATATTTTTTCTTCCTTGCACCTTTTCAAAGTATGGTGACCTATGTTAAGTATTGCCACCTATGCCTCAACTATATTCTTTTACCCACTTCAAACTCCTCGCAACCTCTCCATCACCATACCTATGTCTATATATACAAGAAATTAAAATCCTAGCACCTTCCCAACCTATTCTTCTAGACCATTATAAAATCTCTTATGACTAGGAGCCAAAGAATATAGGTGTGCCATTGTGGTGCAGCTTCACTATTTCCTGTGGTATATACCCTATAGGTTTGGAGCCAGTGTATTAATGTAATCTTATCCTCTTACTTATTATGTCCATACAAAATATTTTGTTGGGATCCACCTACTTAATAATTCTGCCCAATTCTGCTTCATATCTAAAACATAGTTACTACGTTATATTACAATCACCATCCCACACAATGTATGGAAATGCGCACTGTTATATAGATCACAAAACCGGGGGATGTTTATATGTCAGACAAAGAAAATGTATGCAAATAATTCCTAATGCTTAAAGATCAAAATTCTAATTGTGAAATCTATATTGTATCTCAAATTTAATATTTTTTTACTCAACTTTATTAATTAAAGCCAAAATCAATTAAAGCATTAATCACAAAGTTTATCTATAGAAAAATATCTACAACCTTGACATTAGTAATTTGAGAAACAGAGTTATTTACTTTTTGTTCTCTGTATCTGTGCAAATTCACAGTAGAATTGTCGTCTATGTATGTTGTGTATTAGAGTCTTTTGACTATGACTAGATTTAAGAAACAAGTGAGAGTGCACCGCTTTGCTTCTCTGGATTCCTAGCTCTGGGACAAAACTGGGAAAAGCTTAACTAGCTCTAAATGGATTGCTGGAATCTAGGTATCTCACTTGGCTTTCCAATACTTCCACTTTGCTTCCACATATCCTGTGGACAGTAGGCTTAATACATTTTCATAAAATGTAATCCATTTTCATCAAATTCAGCAGCAACACTCCATAGATTACTGTAAAAATAAAACATATCTTCACTTATAACATGCCAGAAACAAGTTGACGCGTTTTGTGTTCTTTAAACACTTTATCAAAGTCTTTTATAAAATATCGAAAGAATAAAAAATGCGTCAGCCTGTTTCTGGCAAGTTATAATTGAAGATGTGTTTTTTTCCATCCTTACCTATGGAGTGTTGTCACTGAATTTGTATTTTGTTTAATATTTTTTTTTTTTTTTTTTATGGAAATGGATTAAGCCTGTTTTTTCTTTAAGTGTGCCTCTGATATGCAGAAGCAAAGACGAAGTACTAGAGTCTTTAGTATTATAATGTGTAAATTACTTTGTAGAACATTGTACTGAAGACAAAACTAATTTATTAATCAAGATAACAACATATATAATTTAATAGTTAAAAAAAGAGCTTCCTAGAAATTTATGAGCATGGTATTATAATATACAGTTGTACATAATAAGGATATTACAAGTCACCAAGGAGTTTCTGATCAAACAGAGATGTGACTGTAGGCCAGATACTTTTATTAAAGGTCTGATGTGTGCTATAATTAATGATACACACTTTTGGAGGACTTAATCCCTTATAATATGCAATATAATTACATGAAATATGATAAACTGATTAATAAAATGTATAATTGACATTTTACACTATAATAAAATAGTACCTAGCCTTCTGTTATATAGGCATACACAACAGGCAATTTCAACAATGTGATTCTTACTCTGGCTGTTGGCTTTCTTGAGCTGATGATCATGTCAAACTGTCATTGTTAATTGCTCCAATTAATTAATTAATTACCCACAATGCTTTTCCCTTTAATGTGTACCCAGTACCACATTGGAATAGTATTGTGGGTAATAAAAATGCTAGGATGTGCTCTTGATCAGAACTATTGAAAACTAGTTTAAACATCTTGTCTTCAAATCTACATTTACCATGCTCAGCCTTATTAGATTGCAATTCGGCAAATCTAAAGGGCTCTGAATAAGTGAAGACCTTGCTTTTCGATAGAAGTTCACTAACTAAATACTTCTGTAAACAAAATATGCTATGTGCTTAAATAGAGCCCTATTCAATTGGCCAAATCGCAATTTAATAAGGCTGTATATGTTGTGAAGGTTAAAAAAATCTTACAAATTCCCTAACATTTTATACAAGAAACTGTGGGCAAGACAAGTTGCGAAAAAATAAGGACGAACACATTTTTTCAACACTTTGCAAGTCATAGCATATTATTTTAATTATAAAGGTTCCTCATTGAATGTACTGAATATTTATCAGTTGGATATACTAATATTTTAACAGATTCTCATATGTCTTAATAGAGATGTTTAATTCTTCTTACTGCTGAAAAATATCACAATTGTCACTTTTAAAGGACCACTACACAATGAATACACATATATGTTTGAAAACCAAGTCTGGATAAGAGCATAATTAAGTAGGACAAAAAGGAATAAAGATTGTTTTAAATGTAAAACAATTTTTACGCCTCTCATGTGTGTGAAAGGGGTGCTTATATTTTTGGAGTTTGCTTTTATTGATGCTACTTCTTGCTTCTGGGTCAATGAGGAAGTAAGTGTGCCTTAGTTCCCTTCTTTCCCACCCTCCCTTCACTGGTAGCCAAAAACCAAACCCTCATGATCCAATTCTTAGAATCTTTAAAAATATAGATTTTCCAAAAATATACTTTATGAGTATGGTTTACACAGCTGCTACTATTGTTTGTTTAATATATACTTGACAAACAAGTGCATTTTTTCTTGAACTGCAGTGGTCCTTTAACTCTATGTACCTCGACACTGAATAAATATTAAATTTATATTTATACAACCAACATTTCGAAAGCGATACTTTTATCAGTAGTCCTAGTATGTTCATTCCTTCGTTATATTCCAATTTCCACCAATCCATAAAGCCAAATATCTGTAAATCAAAGAAACTTTACTCAACTCAATTCATAGTTGTGGCTAATCAATGATCCATGCAAAATTTGTGGCTTGTATTACATTTGTATGAGCTGTGTATATAAACCCTAGATCTAAGAATTCACAATAAAGAGGAATATGCCAAGCACATTTTCCCTGTAAAATATGAAGACTTTTATGAAAAGATTTAAATAGCATACAAAGATTAATGTGTCACATTTTCTTTTTGGTCCACACATTAAAAGTAAGACTGAGCCGATTGTGGCATGGAATTTAGCCAAAAAATGATCTAGAGGAAAACATACAACGTTAATGCAAGGAACAGAGCTCATTACTCAGTTCAGAACATAGATTTATATTTTGTGAGTGCAGTAGAAATCCAGATCATTTTTCACATTTTTGTTAAACAAAATCCTGTGGTATAAGATAATATAAGACAGAGGGCAGGTGTCTTTTAGTGAGTTTATATCCCTAAAAGGCATATACAATCACACTCATTCACACTCGTTCAGTGGGATTAGGTGGCCCTGGGGCCATATACTATCTTCAGAGGCTGGCATTGTAGCCCAGAAGTCCTCTAGAGCAGTAGGGTAGGCCTTTTTCCCACTAGTCACATGCAATATTTATCACAAAAACTCATATATTTTTATTTTTTACTTCACAAAGCATTCCCCCTTATTTCTATTTTTCTATGTCCTTTTATCCTAAACAAACTAAGTAGATTTTAACCCTTTTGCTAAATGTTGTGTAATAAATTTCGTATTGTGTCTAAAATTCGAGGAATCCAGATACTCGTATTAGTTTGTTCCAGTGAGACAGATCACCCAACACAGCTTTAGATTACATTTTTGACAACTTTTGTCAGTGGTAACATGTCAACTACAACTATTAGATACTTGTAAATGGGTCCCAGATCTAAAACATCTCAAAAGTTCAAATTTAAGATTTTAATGAACCGGAAATTTAAATGGTTTAAATAGTACTACGAATAAATGGTAAGCAATGCAACTGGTGCAATTTATTATTATTATTTATTATTATTATACCTTAATTTCAGAGGAACAACTTAATCAACAGCCTATACAAGGGAGTACAGTGAATATATGAAAACACAAGCATGAGATATGTTGAGAAAGAATTGCATACGTATTTACATGCGTAAATCCTGTCTTGTCAGGAACCAATGAGAATGTCATGATATTGTACATATAAGTGCAATGAGTAAGAATAAGCATCTAGAAAATGCAAGTAAGCGTTTTGTGAACAAATAAGTACATTTGTCAATAGGGCTAACCCTTCAAAAGACAATGCACCAGAGAAATTGTTTCTAGTCCATGTGAGTTTCCTGATATGTATTAACCTCTTGAATAACAGGTTGTGTATTACCCTGGATGTTGTAAAATAACACAAACATAATAAAAATAAGATTGTATTTTTAAATTCCACATATGTGCCTATGAGAACGTTAAGCATCAAATTCTGATGACCATCCATGCTTTTTTTATTGTTTTTTATTTTTAACTGCTGCATCAGCTCTCAGAAATGGTTTCAAAACCATTTGCAAGTGCTGTTTAGTACCAGTAAGTTTTCCTTCAGATTTCTGATATTGGGAGTTATAAGTAATTTGTGAGTGATCAGTAAAGTCTCCATACAATACCGATTTGGTGTAAAACTAAGAGTCACTTGTAATATTACTGATGTCAAAAAAGCAATGGGAATGCTTGCCATAATTTGTGGGTCTGGCTTGTCCATAGTCATTACAGCTAGTTCACTCGCAATCATGAAAAATAGGGTGAATAGAATAGTTAGGGAAAGTTATTGATCACTTTTTGACTTGGTACCTTTATGAAATGAATGAGGACCTTAGTAGATAATGATGACATAACTGTTCATTTAGAAGTATTTCTAAATGTGTCTATAAAAGCTCCATATGAAAACTGACATCCACTATGTAAATATAGACAAAAAAGAGGGTTGAACAGTAGCTTCATCTCTTAATGTTTTGAAATATCTTTTATTAGGTTGAATTTGAAGAAGAAACATTACGTAAAGACAAGTTCATCACCTTACAAAATTATGAATTAAACTTCCATTCTGGAAAGAAATTGTAATTATTTTTGGTCTGTCTCTGAACATAGAAACAGACTATGTCTGAAATATTGCTCTTATTAATGCCCAAAACTGCTGGGTGTGAAAACCTCCTTAGAAGATGAATCGTACAACAAGTTGAAAAGAAAAGTCGTTACTATGAACTTAATCCCAATGACAGCCATATTCTCCATTCCATGACATCATGCTCTTATTAGTTGTACATGTTAATATAAATAGCAGAGGTTATGACCATGAGTTCAAAGATATGGTAAAAACACACAATTATATAAAACTGATATCAAGTTCATTTAAAAAATGAGTAAACATATGTAAAACAAATTATTTGTTAAATTAAACACATAAGTAAAGTCTGTGGATTGTCTAAACCTCTAAAAGTAAAACATATGGTTAATAGCTCATGGACTATATAGAAAGCCTTTCTAGAGCATGCCGTAATATGTTCCATGCAATTAGCAAGTGTAGTACAGATTGAGTTTTCAGGTGACCCTGGAGAAAAGAATAAAGAGTGAAAAGAACATGATGATACTAATATTAAAAATACAACTAACAATATACTAAATTCCATTTTTGCCAGGTAGTTCTGTTCCATTAGACAGCTTTAATAATATCCAATGGCCATGTAACATATTTCAGAGTGTTTTATTTTTAATTACCGTAAGTTTTTTTAGCAGAATAAACTGCTCCTGAGGGCTTGACTTTTTCAGTCAATGTTCGGAAATATAGCCGTATTAATCATACTTGTTTGCCAGTAACATCTACACACAAGTACTCAGTGTGCACAAATACATATTTCCTGTTAGTTTCAAGAAAGTTTAGACAAACTTTACTTATAATATATTATTTTGTGCAAAGACCAGCCTTTTTAAGTTCCAAACAAACTATTCTAAGTGGAAAAAAATTGATTTCATGTCCCTATAAGTGTTGTGAGCAAAAACACACCATGATTAGAATATTTGAGGGCAAATATTTGGAGTGAGGGGCCAACATAATAATTTATCATTGATAAATTGCTGATTTACATACAAGGTTTATTCAAGAGATTCCTTAAGTTGAAAACCTAATAGTATTAATAGTATAAGAGAAAAGTGCATAAGTAGTACTTTACAGACAGGGTGATAGGTAATGGAAAAATCAAGTGTGGGATATTGATAATGTTGTCCTGGATATTTAGTTAAGTCTTTCAGATAGACATAATAAGCAGACTGGATGGCCCTAATGGTTCAGACATGACTAACCAAATTAATTGTAGGCAAGGACGAATTAAGGCCTAGCTCAACCAGGTAGCATATTAAAAAAAAAACATTCTCAGGTGATGGACAAAACTATGACCAAACTAAACTAACGTGATGCAAGATAAGTCCCATAAATATTTATGTGTTACTATTTGTGGGAGAATTTGTGATGGGAAAAATTCAAAGGATGTTGAGTGAAATTAAACAGAGTAACATGGGCACACATATCTACCAGGACATAGGGCAGCAAAAAGTCTATATCCATCTTTGATAGTAGATATGCGCAACCTACTTATTCTAGAACATATAAGGCAGAAAGTTATTGCTTGTAATACAAAACAAAACGGTAGGCATGGAAATTTTCTTTGGGAGAAACCAGTATAAGATGTTTTTTGCAATATAATATGTAGCTCATTAATATTTTAGATTACAATATTGGTCATTCTATTTACTTAACAGAGGTGTCTAAAAGGAGGGGACATATGTTTTGTAATTGTAAATGTTAAAGGATTTTGATGCATATGAAAAAGAAAGGGCATTTGATAATGTTTCACAGTGCATTTGTTTTTTTTAAATGAAGGTACTGTACCATTATAAACTATATTTAATATATAATTGTCTTTGGGGGCTTGTCCCTCTCTTTTAATGTTCACAAATAACCCTATATACATGTCTGTAAATGTGTTTCCTGCTAGTTTCAATAGGTTTTAGTGAATATTTTCAAGCTTTTTAAAATGTTTTCTATGTCCCTAAAGCCTAACAAAAAGCCTACTTTAACATATGACATAACAAATTATTGTATATCATAAATAGACAAAATGCATTTAAATACATTTATGTAGATATATATTTTTGTGTTATCGTAAATCTATTGTTGAATCCTGAGTCTAATTATTTTCTGGTAAGGTATTCTTAGTTATGGAAGCACTATATATGTGTTGACTTGTTCACTTAGCTATGATATATTGTGTTCCTTTGTATTTATTCTTTAAAAGAACATTGAAAACAATGTGTACTTACAAGTAATGTAAGATTCTTAACTGCACTTAAATAGTTCCTTAAAGAAATGTTTTTTTTTGTTTTGTTTTCTTTCTATTTCTTTGACTGACTCCCTTCCTTGAATCATGTCCCAATGACTTTTTAATGACAAGGTTGTATTTGGAGCAGTCTAATTCCATTCTGCATCCCACAAAAGGGCTACAGGGGGTACCTGAAATGTATTTGGAAATGTTTTTAAATGTTCTCTCTAGGAGTCCATTCATTACAGATTGGGGATCTGACCACATTAGAATTAAGCAGATGAGCACCCCATGGTGTCCTGAATATTTGAGTCATTCGAGGACGTGATATATCAATTCACTAAGAATAACTCTCCTTTTTTTGACTCGGTGAGATGTTGTTTGCATGGATGGTTCATAAATAGAATCTACAAGACAAGTAATTCCTTCGTCTTATTCCTAGGAGCTGGCAACAGTTGGGTGATGGAGATATACAAGCTGAACTAGTGTGTTTTACAGGGGACTTAAGGAGAATATACATCATGACATCATGATTCTTCTTTTAAATTTAGTGGCACAGTGCTTTTAATTAGTATGGCGAGTTCATTACTGCACAATGTTTGTGATAACAGGGGAGGACAATTTTTAACCATCAAACTAATTTCGATATATCATTATGTTACAAACTAACATACTACGCTACTTAAAGAAAATGTTGTATAGGTCAGGAATTATTTATTTTAGAAAAAAATCTAGAAAAATAGCTATTACAATTTTAAAACATTTTGAAATCAATTTAAAATATTCCCAGAGCCCTAAAGTTGATGTTTGCACTTTACAGTGTGTTCGACCTTTACCAATTTTGAATTGCAAGTTACTGATTCTGAATACTCTTTCATTCCAATAATTTTTCAGACTTTGTTGACTAATTATAACACTATAGTCCTCAAGGTCTCAATTCCACAGTGTGATAAGTAGCTGCCACATTAGAAGGTGATTGGACTGAGCAATATAATGCTCCAATATCTTCAGAAAAGAGCAATCAGCAACTCTGGGCTCCGGATAAATTGCATAATTCTGCCCAGTATCAAAAGTAGTTCTTCATAAGAGCGTCCTCTGAATATTTAACTTCAGTGGTCATTTACATACCCTCTTGAGAGTTTTTTTATAGTCCAATATTATTAAGTCGCCTTTGAGCTTCTTGTTTTTTTACAATAAATTAAGAAAAGAGAAAACACATTAGAGGTACCAGTTTCAATGGTTGATGGCACAAACAGTAAAAGAGGTCCAAGAAAAGACATAAAATTTAACTATTAATAAATAAAATTAAGACTTATAGAGCATACTGATTCACAAAAACATTACGTAAAATACACCAATGGCAACTAGAGTGTGACATTTTGGAAATGGCTCTTCAAATCCTATGTCATAACATAAAGCCTATTTTTGAAGTTGAAGAGGTCTTGGGAGGATCATAGAGAGCGGATAGATTACAGTTGGATAACACAGTAGCCTAATTTGACTCATTTGAAGGGCTGTCAATTTATATGGAAAGTTTTATTCTTGATCTAATAAAATATTATAATATGTTGGATTTCTTTAAACAAAATAATAAATATGGTGTTTCTTAAACAGAATATCATCACAATGTCACATTTTTTTTACTACTCATATTGTGTATTGGCTGTTAGAAATGGTATTGTACTTTATTATAATTTGGATACATTTATGATTTTTTCTTTGGTGCCATGAAGTACTATTAAGGGCTGCAATAGCAATTTGATAGGGGCATTTAGGTTTCTGCAGGAGCAGGTCTTGCAGTTATCATTGTGTCTTCTTCTAAGTACCTGTGAGAGAGGCTGTAGGTGGCAAGTCCTAAAGCTTTAATTATATCCCCCTCTATCTTCTATGAAATAATTATTTCAGTGTCTCTTTAAAAACATTAATTAAATATTTTAGTACATATCATGGATTTGTATTTTACCATAATTATAAACTATTATACAGTTTGCAAATTGTAAAAGCTTTGGTTTTATGGAGTCTGGTTTCAGCTACTCCATTCTGGGCCAATGCATTTATAAATAAATAATAATGCTCTGAATGGTTGTTTTTGAATTGGGTTGAATCCCTAATTTAATGTATTATAAGGCTTTGTCCAAATACTTATTCATTCAGCCGAGTCCTTGCGCAGTGCACTTAGGTCTGTAGAGAGAGGTTACTGGCCAGATCTAAACTATGTTGGAAATACAGTTCAATTACATGCCTCCAAACAAACCCATCCTGTAGATATTGGATTAATCCATTTGTTTCCTGTGGTTATCAAGGCCATCGGTTTCTTACTTCATGTTGTTCCTCTATTTTATATGATATTATATGTATCTGACCGAGTAACTCAAATCTGTGAGCATTGTCCTGTTTATGGGTAAATTAAAGCCAAAGCCAAAAGTTTCCAAAAATGTAAGAACATTTCCAAACCACATTTGATTGGAACTAAAGCCTAACTATGCTTTATTCCTTTTGTTTGTACATAGTCTTACAATGCTGTCTGTCCATTTAAAGGACCACTGTGGTCATACAGTTAAAATACACTCTTTTAAAGAACTACAAGTATGACACTGATCTGTCATGGGATAATCCGGCACCTCCTGTAATCCGTCAGTCTCCTCTCCGCTCTGAACTGACATTGGTTCGCTACTTCCGCTGCCAGTCAGTGCCCAGATCGTAGCCCTGTGCGGCCTCATGTCTCTCCTCTTGCCCTCGTGTCCCTACAGTATCATCCAGTGTTAAGGTAGGCAATGAAGGGAACAGGTGGCTTTGCCTGACTAACCCGATTTGCTGGACCACTGCTGGTGTGGAAAATTGGTTAATCCGGCATGCTCCTGGAATGGAGGGTGCCGGATTATCGATGTCCTACCTGTACATCTAGAATTAATAACTATTTTATGCAATCTTGTTGCTGTGTAATCTAACATTTAAGTTTCAGTGATCTACTTCCTGAGGTGAGAGGAGTTTTTGAAGACAAAGGATTGTTTGTCCGTGCAATGGGAAGATGGCAGTTATACCTGTCAGTGCTCTCAGTAGAAATACAAATATGTTCATTAGTTTACAAGTATAAACCCACCTGAGTACGTAACAGGCAGCAGAAAGTAAGAAAGCATAATGGAGCCACAAGAATAATTGTATCAAACAATTGAAACAATAAAAAATACTTATTTATTTATTTATTTTTGCCTTCTAAACATGTTTTGACCATTATTAGAATGTTTAGTTTAGTAAAAAAAATAAATAACTGCAGTGGTCCTTTAAGTACATTTTCAAACCAAAGAAACCCAGATGATTGGAAGTAAAGCTTACAAGACCACTAAACTCACCAGATGTCTGAGGTAGAGATTCGATAAAACATGTAGGAAAATTTTACCTAAGCAAGGCCCAGTTGGTATGTGCAAATAAGAATTTATACCCAATCACTTATTAAATATAAAGATTAGACACAGACCACTTCTTGGGAGATAACTGGCCACAGCATTTATTGGTAAACACAACATGACGTAATAACCATAACAATAAATAAATCAACAGAACCACACGAGGAGAGGAGCCTAGCCAGAGATAGTAGGCCCTACGCCCTGAACCCTCGTCCAGGGCCTACCGTGTTGGAACATCCGTACCACCGTAGGGTAGGATCTCAGCCATTTTACCACTGACCTGGCGACTCCACCCGCCGCTGTGACAACAACATAAACAAACTTTTCATAACATATTATATATACTACAATAATACATACACAATGAATGCTTAAGACAGTAAATAACATAATCCCCAACTTGCCCATATTCATAACTATTTATTTTTTATTTTTTATAAAACAATATTCAACACACACATCACTTTAACAACAAAAATGTAGGGATGGGTGGGTGGGCATCTACTCACATGGCTAGCTGGGGGCATAATGGTGGAAAACGGCGCCAAACACCAATAAATGGCTCCACCTCCCCCACTTGAAAAAAGAGGTGCACTCTCGAAAACTAGTCATGAAAACTATGAATATTTGTCCAATAAAAAAGGAATCCCTATATACTGCATTACTCGGATTATTTATCTAGATTACTGGATACTCACGGCTACCTTACTCTTCATATCTATCAATCTACACACATTTCTGAAAAGGCGGTAATTTCAGAGATCACACGTGATGTATTACATAACCTATTCACCATTGATTCATTATACAACCTAAATAAAATGTTTTAAATATATATATATATATATATATATATTCCAACCTTGGCTTTGCATAAAAGCTGTGTAATGCAGCAGGCATAAGCTTAAAGGAAGCCATGTTTGAAATGGTTTATGGATTGAAGAGCTAAGCATTTGTGGGCACATTTGCATGTCCCTTCTCAGCTACTGAGCTGGAAGCAGGTTTTTTAACTTGTTTGAGACATTCAAATGTGAACACAGATGTACTATTATTTACTATATATATATATATATATATATATATATATATATATATATATATATATATATATTTATATATATATATATATATAAATACTTGGGAACATTTTTACCCAGGACCTCTACTCTATAGGCTAAAGTGCTTTACCCAACGTACTCCATTTGCCTTGGTCTAAGTCAGCGCTATTCTTTAGTGTGAGGTGGGCAGATTTGTATTGTCCAATGGGCTAATGGACTGGATATATATTGGCTAGTAACCAAGTGGGACAAACTTAAAATAATATTTGAAAGAATGGTCATGTAAACATATAAATGAATACATGTACATTTTGGTTAGAAATAACAAAATATTTTGAAATTGATATATGGTATCCAAAATGTAAACTGTCCTAAGCATTAATTATAATAATATTAGGTTTGTGAGAAGATTCTCCCTGGTAATCAGTGGGCCACAGAAATCAGCTTGCGGGCTGAACCGAGCCCGGGGTCACCCATTCTACAACACTGGTCTAGGCCAAAAAAGTAGCTATATATGACATATATAACTCACAAGCTCTACAGCTCACAGACACAGCTAGTTCTAATCAATATTAAGTAGCATCACACATATAAATCTGATTAGCAATCAAAACTTCTGACACAATCACTTCAGCATTCTAAGCGTCAAAGATAAAAATAGAATTTAAGATGTCAGTTTCTATTCTCCACAAACACAGAGGAGTTACGAGCAAGCTAGGCAGTTTTCCTAATGCCTGTGTGCAGCAGGAAAATACTGAAATCGAGAACCATTTCTGGCACTCAAGGACTGATGCTGGCCAGGGGTGTACGAACCAAAATGATTCTGGGGGGAGACATTCACATGCACAGTGTTTTCTATATAAATATATGCTCTAGGTTTTTACCTATTTTTCACAGCCTTATATTTATATTTACAATTTGTCAACCAATGTCAACCCACTTGATTAGTTTCAGAGGCATTCAAAATGCTGTCATCATAATGATAGTGGATAGTAACTGAATAAAGTGTGACCTGAAGCACCATGCAGAGAAAAGGTCCATGCTAGAAAAAAACATGTGATGATCGCTTTTGCGGACAGGGGGCAAGTTAACAAAAATATTTTACACTTGTTTTCTATGATTGCACATCTTTCTATTTATTTAGATTGATCCTTCTTTCCTAGAATTTTCTAATAATGAGGTAGCAAATTAGAAATCAACATTAATATAAGACCTGGCCTACACTATAGGCCTCATTCAATTGCGATTTGAATAGGGCTCTATATAAGCATAGAGCAGAAGTGTTTAGTTAGTGAACTTCTACCTAAATGCGAGGGGCTCATTCAGTTGTGATTTGGCCAATTGAATAGGGCTCTATATAAGCACAGAGCATATTTATTTTACGGAAGTTTTTAGTTA
The DNA here is from genome assembly GCA_027410445.1 of Discoglossus pictus. Classification (NCBI taxonomy): domain Eukaryota; kingdom Metazoa; phylum Chordata; class Amphibia; order Anura; family Alytidae; genus Discoglossus; species Discoglossus pictus. The sequence continues at coordinate 83,584,697 of CM050171.1, read as the reverse complement.
GTGAACTTCTATCCAAAAGCAAGGTCTTCACAAACTAAAAAGTTCTGGAAAATAAATATGCTCTGTGCTGATATAGAGCCCTATTCAGTTGGTCAAAGCGCAATTGAATGAGGCCCAAGGTCTTCACTAACTAAAAACTCCTGTAAAAAAATATGCTCTGTGCTTATTTAGAGCCATGTTCAATTGGTCAAATCGCAATTGAATGAGGCCCTATGCGTAAAAGGATAATTTTAATACACCCACAACATGCAATAGGGTGGGACGAAGCTGCAATAACATACCATGCTCCCTAGATTATGGTTGTTCCTATTTATTTTGTACCAAACTCCTTCATTATTCTAAAAAAAAAAAAGTAAACAAAATATGGCTTAATTATAAGTATTGAATACAATATTTTTTAATTTTCATGATTTTCACTTATCTTTGAGGAAATTAGCCAAAATAAGGCATTTTAGATACAAGTCATGATGAGTAAAAATGAAGTAACCAAATTAAAATTAACCTTACATTTTATATCTGAACAAAAAACCTAACCTGAGAAACTCTTATTTTGGTGGATATGACCTAAGAATACAATTACAATTTAAAAAGAGCAGAAATCTCTCTATTAGATCTCGTTACTTAAAAATGCAGCATCTTGAGTGGATCACACCTTAAGTATGACCTGGTTCTGTGAGCACTGAATAAAGAGTAATTAGCCTTTGAATTGCTGTCCATGAGCATGATAGTATATATGTTTGCTAGAATGTAGTTGTTAATTGGTAGTAATTAAAATCTGTTTGTGCATAAAATCAAGCTACCTGTGAAACTAAGAGGAAATAGATTGGTCAAAAAGAAAAAGTCATGTGTGAAATCTCATACATACCAAAGTAATAAATGGTCACTGAAATAAAGAGAGGAGCAACCATATAGTTAGTAGCTGTCAGATTAGCATTGAATGGATATTGAGAGTGTGTATATAAAAACCTGGAAATAATGCATGGAGTGGTCTTGTTTTGGTTAATAACGCAGGTATTGGGTCAAAGTACGGGACCTTTCTCAAGACCAAAATGTTTGCCTCATAAAGACAACCATTACCTATTCAAGGTTTATTATATTTCCTTCAGTACTAATCTAACTGCTACCATATAGTTACACTCTCTGCATTCCATTGACCCTATTACACTTTGTGATGTGTGAGTATATATTTTATATATATATATATATATATACCGTACTCTCCGTACACACATATTTTTTTTTTACATGTATAATCAAATTAGATAAAATTTCCATTATCAGAGTCATCAGTATTTTTGCAGTCAGATAAAGTCATAGGGCCTCATTCAAATGCGGCCAATTGAATAGGGCTTTAAATAAGCACATTGCATATTTTTTTTTACAGAAGTTTTTAGTTAGTGAAGACGTTACTTTTGGATTGAAGTTCACTAACTAAAAACTTTTGTAAAAAAAATATGCAATGTGCTTATATAGAGCCCTATTCAATTAGCCAAATCGCAATTGAATGAGGCCCATAGTCAAGTCTAGTGACGTTTTATGTAATAAACATTAGAATTATTGTATAATTTGCATTATTGTCACAGCACTTGAGCAAATACTCTAACGAAGAAAGACTGAATGAAACTACTATTCTCCAGCTAAACTAACACTCTTTTTATTTACTCTATTTTCCCTCATATGGACTATTATGAATTCCCTCATTGTCAGTTTAATACGGTGATGAATAGAGGTGTATCATGTACTGGTTAACGTAAGATGGGGGCTGTAAGTACTTAAAGGGAAACTGCATCTAAACCTTAAACTTCTGACACAATCAGCTCAGCATTCTAAGTGTCAGTTACAAATATGAAACATTAAACCATATTGCCATATGCAGGAGTTGCTGGCAAGCTCGGATATATTCCTTATATATATATATATATATATATCATATATATAGTTGTCGTAATTGCGAGTTTGTGTGTAACGATTGCAAAGTTATGGGCTTGCGCATGCGCGTAGCGCTTATCGCGAGGCCCGCAAGTTAGAGAGGGGGAGAGGCTCCCAATGAGCACCGAAGGCACTCATCGCAAGGGTCACAAGGTAGAGGGGGGGAGAAGCTCCGAACAGCTTCCGATTTACGGGTATGAAAAAAAATGGTGACGGGTAAACCCGCAAGGCCCACTTGCAGGCCTCACGGGTTTAACAGCGACATTTTTTTTTCAAGCCCGTAACTCGGCAGCCGTTGGGCGGCCGATAAAAGACACCAATTGAATAGCAAATTAACTTCCAACCTCACTTACGGGCTCCCTGCCTCTCCCCCTGCGCCCATTGCGGCCTTCGTGCCCCCCCCCCCCCCCCCCCCAGTGGGATAGGCGGGGGCCTCAAGGGGCGAGGGAAGAGGCAGGGAGCCCGTAAGTGAGGTCACAAGCTAATTTGCTATTCATTTGGCATCTTTTGGTGGCCTCCCAACAGCTACTAAGTTATGGGCTTGAAAAAAAATGGCGGCGGTGAAACCCATAACTTTTTTTTTTCAAGCCTGCAAGGCTTTGAGCGATTTATGATTTAAGCCTTGCGGGCTAGAAAAAAAGTTACTGGTTTACCTGCCGCTAGGCCCGCAAATATTTTCAAAACTGTAAACTGCAAATGAGAGAAAGAGGGAAAGAGGGCCAAAAGATTGACTGGGGAGGGAGAGGGGGGGAAAGAGACAAAGGGGAGGGAGAGGGGGGAAAGAGATACTGGGGAGGGCATGGGGGGCAAAGAGACACAGGGGAGGGAGAGCGGGGGGAAGAGACACAGGGGAGGGGGGAAAAAACATAGGGGAGGGAGGGGCAAAATCAACACGGGGAGGGACAGCAGGGCAAAGAGACACAGGGGAGGGAGAGGAAGGCAAAGAGACACAGGGGAGGGAAGAGACACAGGGGAGGGGGGAAGAAACATAGGGGAGGGAGGGGCAAAATCAACACGGGGAGGGACAGCAGGGCAAAGAGACACAGGGGAGGGAGAGGAAGGCAAAGAGACACAGGGGAGGGAAAGAGGGGGAAGAGACCCGGGAGGGAGAGAGGGGGGAAGAGACACAGGGGAGGGGGGGGGAAGAAACATGGGGAGGGAGGGGAGAAATCAACACAGGGGAGCGACGGGGGGAAAGAGACACAGGTGAGGGAGTGGAGGAAGGGACAGGAGGGGGGGGGAATTAGATATTATCCCGTCATTTGTGACCGGAGGCCTGCAATAGGCGCCAAGGGTGCTCATTGCGAGGCCTGCAAGGGGTGCTGAAGGCGCTCATTGCAAGGCTCGCATAGAGGAGAGAAGAGGGTGGAAGAGGACACAGAAGAAGGTGCATTGCCCTGCTTTGCTGCGCATGGCGGGCTCGCATTGTGTAGCAAACAACAGCATTGCGAGGCTTCACATGGACAAGTCACTAATATATATATATATACAATAGACTCTCAGTTAACCAGAACTCTCAAGCAACCAGAAAAAAATTACTGTACTTTAAAAAAAAAAAATAATTACAGGGCTCAACAAACGCCAGGAGCCAGGTTGTCATGCCACAAAATGTGCAGCAACCAAAGAACACTAAAGGGCCCATATTGTAGATTACTTAAAAAAAATAATGTAATGTATGAACCCTGATGAATAAAATTCATAAGTCAGTAGCCTTTTATGAAAAGAATAGGTCCACCTATTGCTTTACTACATCTGGCTCAGGGAAAAATATTGAGTGCTTTATTTTTAAGTTAATATCATGCACTATAATAATATGGGATAGACTGTTAATCACAAAATGCTGTAAGTAGCATAATTAGTTAGTACTACCCTTCACAGTGGGTTCCCTGGTGGTCCAGTGGTTAGGATTTGGTGCTTTCACCAGTGTCACCTAGGTTGGATTCCAATCAGGGAACCAAGAGGTCACACCACCCTGAAGCCATTTAGTGAGCACCTTGTAGTTCCTATGAAACTTAGTGACTCTATGAGAGTGAGCTTTCAATGATATTACAATACTACATTCGACTAAGGAGAAAAAATAAGATTTTAGAATAATTTTTCCAACATAAAAGAGACACTCAATAATATAAGGAAGTATAGGTATCTCGCACTAGGCAGAAAACTCCCACCTGGGACCGTTTCCTCATATTGTTTTCCATAGAAATCAGCCCTCGCGTCCTAATAGAACCTTAATGAACCTGGACCGCCATGTTTTACAACACAGTAGATTTCAGCTGTTTATTTTGGAGGGACAGTTCCTCTTGTAACAGAAAAGCCCTGTATTCTCCAATTTCTCAAAGGTCAATCTTAAAAGGGGCAATACAACATTTAAGTATACGTCCTTCTGTTTCAATCTGACATTGCCCCTCTTTCTTGCTTTCCAATCATTTTAAATAGTTTAGGAGAAAGGGTGATTCTAGTGTATATTATATTATTCCATCTCAATCCAGAATTATTGACACACTTGGCATTTGTTGGGGCATTTAGCCATGTAGCCATGACTAGCATTTGTTGAAATTTACCAATTTGTCTTAAAACACAGCTCTTTAACTCATGATCTCTTTGGCACTTGCTAGCAATTTACACCCATAATGGACTTCTAAAGAAGTGTTCATTGCTACATAACATATATTTCTACATGATTAGTAGCTGATTTTATTTAATTCACTTTGCAATGAAGTGTAAAGTTTTGCTAACTTTATTTTCTGCTAATTATCACTTAATCCCACTATCACATCTGTCAGACACTAGCAGAGATTAATGGAAACTATACCGGAAAAAGTCATATTGTAAGAATTATTTTGTACTTGTCCTGTATATGGTGCTATAATATTATAGAAGTTTTTGTCATTGGTTCCATCTAAAGGTTCCACAGTACCCAGACTACTATACATTTAATTAATGCTGGTTAGAAAAAATGCTGATTTTATTACACATGAAAGTGAGGGAGCAGGGTGGGAAAATTCACACTATCTGAACAGCTTCACACACCATGCAAATGAAGGGGCTACTAGCCCAGGAAATGCTTTCATCTAGATCCTAACCTGCCTCTGACCAGTCGTTGCAAACAATTCACAGATTTATTTAGCAATGAATGATGGAGACATGGGTCATAAAAAACAGAAAATAAATTGATTATAGCACATAAAGTTTAAATCACATTTTATTTGCCAGCCTAATACCAATATGCTACAGTTTGTTGTAATTTAATATACAATATACGACTTTACAATTTTGTTATTTTTTTAAGAAATGCATTCATTTTTTAGTCTAATACATGGGTGTAGGAACTGGGGGGGGGGGGGGGGTAAGGGGGACAAACCCCCCTGGATTTTTCAATGAGTGTGTTTAAGCATAGATAAGCAGTGGTGTGGTATTTGTATACTATATGCGGTATCCCCCCAGATTTTCTTTGGTTCTTACACACATAGGGCCTCATTCAATTGCGATTCGGCCAATTGAATAGGGCTCTATATAAGCACAGAGCATATTTTTTACAGAAGTTTTTAGTTAGTGAAGACCTTGCTTTAGGACAGAAGGTCACTAACTAAAAATTTCTGTAAAAAAATATTTCCACATGCTTATATGGAGCCTTATTCAATTGGCCAAATCGCAATTGAATGAGGCCCATAGTAACATAGTAATTGAGACTATAAAAAAAAGCTGCTGGCCTGTCAAGTTCAGCCTTTCTAGATTTCCTCTGATCTTTGTGAATTGTTAATTGATCTAGAGCATAGGTTCCCAAAGTGGGGGCTGAAGCCTTCTAGGGGGGCCACAGCAGGTTGGCTACTTTAGTCCATCTGCGCAGCAGAAAAGTCTCAACAACTACCAATCTTCTTATATGTGCTGCATTTAATCAATAGCAGTTTCCAGGATGAAGCACGTATTGGCCTTTACTTTTTGAAAATGTCAGATGGCTTAAATGGGAAAACTGTTATAATGGGGGGGGGGGGGGGGGGGGGGCGTTAAAATTTTTTGTCTTGAAAGGGGGCGGTGGTAACAAAAGTTTGGGAACCTATGATCTATAGGAAGACAAACAAAAATCACTGAAATACTACCAGTGGTCCCATAACAGAAAAAAAAATCTTTCTGATCCCCAAAATACCCAATCAGATTATTCCCTGTATCAGTACGCTTCCTATTCTAGTTGTCCAACATAACATTGAGTGCCCTTTTTATTCCAAAATATATCCATCCCTATTTTAAAATGATCTATTGAATCTGTTGTCATAATCCTAGTCTAATGAAATATATTTTCTTCTAAAATTATGGGGTGATCCGTTGGCAAGTTCACTTAACAAAGCCTTGTATTGACAATGAATATATTTATATAATGTATTGATACCCTCTCTTGATTTTTAATTTTTTTACTAATTTTTATTTTATCTTTTTCTTCTCTCTAGCAAACTAGCTTCTGCTATTAGATCACATTGTGTCATATATTATTATTATCATCATTTTCTGTAGCACTATATATGGGTTACAAGCAAAGCAAAAACAATAGCAATATTAACACATTGCAAAAGATGGAGAGCCCCGACTTTGAGCATAGAATCCAGTGTCCAAAGTGCTTTCCCCAAAGCACCGCGCAAGATTGAAAACTCGCAAACCTACAGATACATGTGTCCTGAAATCCCCGGCTTTAGCTGCATGTGACTGTTCTGTCTTTGTTTTAATGTTCTTTATCAAAGTGCTATTACTAGAACTAAATGATAAAACCCCCATTGAGTTAGTAATTATACCTCACTCTGTAACTAGCAATAAGAGTTAAAATAAGTATTAAATTAAATTTACAATGTAGTTTTAAACAGAACATTAGTTCAGATTTACCATTAACACATAAACAGGTTTGGTTACTGACTGCTGTGACATGAAAACACTTGTTTAATTACTGTTCCTGCAAATTGTGAATTCAGGTTTTATGACATAATAAGAAAAAATTGGATTAAATCGACATTTTCATAGAGTGAGCCCTTCAAATTTAATGTAGTTCAAAATTAGTCATGCCCATTTCTCAGGCACTCTTAGCCATCGATTCATTGAGCAAGACACGGCTGCAAAACATGCTGCATTAGCTATTTTCTAGTTAGTAAACAGCCCAGTAATGCAGCCAGGTATCTGGGTTATTAAATACACAATAGAGAATTTGTACTATTAATAATGAGCTTAAATAATCAATCCTACGGTTGTGGTAAAGTATATAAAAAATATGGTGAAATAGAAAGGATATTTAGAGTAGAGAATTACATAGGGCAGAATAGTCGATAGACAATCGTTCTGAATGTAGACCTTTGGGCCATTTTCAGTTTCCAAATACTTATATACATTAGTTACACATTTCATTCACTAATCTCACCCCCTGTGCTCTTTTAAATTCCATTATATTAAATATTTGTGTGAACATCTATACAATAAATATGGATTCTAAATATTGTCTTCATTTTCATAAAGACATTTGATCCTTGAAGATTTTTCTTTTAAAATGTACTTCGCCTGATATAGTGCATTTTGGTGTACTTGAGATGTAGCAAGTTGTACAGGTTCCAAGAAAAAATTGTTATTAAATGTACAGGGATACAGCAACCATACTGCTTAGTTAATTTCTAATGTAGCTGTTGTTTAGTCATTCAGTCATATCCAACCCTCCGTGACCTTATTTACCGCAGCATGCCATCCATAAGGTTTTCATGGCAAAGATACTGGAGTGGGATGCCAGTCCCTTCTCCAGTGGACCACAATTTGTCTGACCACTCTGCTATGACCTGCCCATCATGGGTGACCCTACATGGTATAGTTCACAGCTTAATTGAAGTATACAAGCCCCTTCACCACGACAAGATCCAGAAAGAGTCCAATGTACTATACTCCCTCAAATATCCTACAACATGTAAATGTCCTACATAAATGGTATTTACAATTGGATGGCCCACTGTGTAGTTACAAAATGATAGGATGGCTGCACTGGAAAGGATTAACAATTCTGTATTTTTTTTTTAAATCACCTTATTTTGGTGTGGTTTAAACAACCTTTTTGAAACCTACAGGCATTGCACAATGTTTAGTAATGTGAGAGCCGTCTTATTAGTGAGGTGAGACCTCCCTGAGCCTTTTATTCTGAGTAGGACAATACTTGGAGAGACATCTCCGACTTGAAAACGTGGCCTTATGGGATAGCATAGTAGGTGGGCAGGTCTCTACTGTCAGCTAATTTGCAATCACGCCTTATTGCACCAGCAGCACAGGGAGGAGAAAGGAGGTTGGGTATAAATGTCACTTGCTCTAGGGAGAGATATGAACGCTCAGCAAGCTTAAGATGAAGGCTTCTGGAATATACTAGGTTTTATGTACATTGTTTTAATAAGAAGCAATTAAAAAGCTAAAATCAAACAAATATTCCCTGTATGGCTCTGCCCACTGAAGCGTATGCAGACACAGACTATGTAGGGCTGGATGTGCTGTGTAGTGTCCTAGCCTATCAGCAATCACGCCTCAGCAGCATGTTTTCTGAGACATGGTCCCATTACACATCCTATATACGCTGCATTGTGCAGATGCAGACAGAGACTATTTGATTTAAGGCAGTAAAATTGAGATTTTAAGTACATAAAAATAAATAAATACATCAATAAATGACATACCTAGTAAAATCCATATCCCTTTAATATCACCATCACGTCCCAGAGGTTATTTGAATAAGTAAAAAAACAAAAGAGCATTTATTACCAAGTGCCATACCATACATTTATACAATTATATTGTTCCATATGAGCATTACTGAACACTGTGTTGCACACACACATCAGACATTATGGCAGGAATATTTGACCAATCTCCAGTTATAGATTTGTGTGTGTTCAATATCAATTCATAATTTACAATTGTATTTATTAAGAGGACAGTACAACAATGAATAAAAGATAGCAACATTTCACACCTTCATTAAAACTTATTTGTACTCAATAAATACATTTATAAACTATGAGTTACTTAAATTGTGTGCTGAAAAGGGAACACATGCCCCAAGGATGGTCATACCATGCGAAAGGAACATATGGATCAGATAAATTGTGAATACATTAAAACCACCATTTTTAAGTAACAAGCATGATAAGTAGGAATTATCAATATTTAGAAGTATAGTATGAAAGACAGCTGAGGATTCACTCTAATGATATTATCTGTTGTTCATAGACCATAAAACAAATAGTTCAGCTTCTTGCCACGTACCACCCAGGCACATTTATTTGATCTCCAAATACCTGTAGCACTAATATCACAAATTTCACATAAATTGCATGCTTCCCAACTGTCTCATTTTTGGAGGGACAGCCCCTTTTTTAAGAGAAAATCCCAATGTCCCCATTCTTTGCTTTGTTTCCCCTTTTTATTTACTAAAATGAGTGCCTTAATCCTGGTAAAAATACGTTTTTTACAATATGATGCACATATTAATCATATGTATTTCTTATACCTAAACGCATTTTTCAAGCCGCTACCATTTGTAGCCATCAATAACACTGGCATAGAATCCAAAATATGTGCCCCTCATTAACTACCTAAATTGTTGAGAGGTATGAAATTGTTCTTTTACAATTGTCAATGAGCTATGAATGTATTTTTCAATTACCAGCGAAAAAAATCTATATGATCCTGGCTTCCAGTGAAAAATTTGAAAAAATACAGGAAAATGCATAGAAAGGACACATAGAAATCGCATTTCCTTGTCCATATGAATTAATCGCATCACCAAACATATAAGTCCTGCTACTGTCTTATTCAATCTTAGTAAGTACTAATATATATTTTTAAATCAAACGTCCTTTTGCTCCTCTTTTAGTTTACTACTTACAAGAATAATTTTGGTTTGTGTGGTCTAAAAACAATATGGCCCCTGTGCAATCTAGCCTTGACACTGAAAGCAAGCGCCCCACTGACTAAGAACTAAGCACTGTACACAATTATAAACAAATTAAATAGTTCCTGGTTAGATGTACCCTGAAGCCATAGACTCCTCCCTAATTAATGATCATGGGGGTTATTTACATGGTCTTGTTTTTTTTTACTATAGTGTGAAACCCTTATTTGCATCTTTTCCATACACAATACATTTATTTACGTATACTATACTCTGTGGCCCCATTGTAAAATGTGTATCTCGTGATTCACATCGGCACAATCCACTGTCTGGTCTATTTTAAAGCTACGGATCTTGGTTGAGGGTTTTTACTTTACTGTAGTTCAGTAAAAGTCCTTTATAATTGAAATTGTAGTACACAAGTTCTCTATTTACTGTATTAGTCCAAGAAAAATCTAAGTTGTTTTAGGTAATTGTTGTGCACTAACTCTGTAAAGTTACAGAGGTTTCTTTTCAAATGTATATTAAAGCATTTAAGAATATCATGGTAAACATTCATTTTCTGGCTTAATTAACTCAAAATTCTCTACATAATATTATCATTTTTTAGGTAAGTAACAGACAACTTACATTTTAAAGAACTAGGGTGTTTTACAAAAAAAGACATTGTCACAAAAATAAATGTAATTAACTTTGTTTGAAGCCTGTATGCCACAAATGTTTATAGCTCATAATTGATTATGAACTAATCAAATGCACTTTGCACTAAAATCCTATAACATGTAGGTGCAGATACATAACAAAACTATGTACTAACTGCGGGAAGTATAACAAATAACTCATGTTTAGTACTTAAGATTGTAAGTTAGCGAGTTTTTAATCTTGTTAGGTGCTTTAGGTAAAGCACTAAGTATGTTTGATTTTAAGCTCAAAGACAGTGCCCTCTATTCTTTGCAATGTGTTTTTGCCTTGTATTCACCCCTTGTATAGTGCTACTGAATATGTTGGAGCCTTACAAATAAATGATAATAATAAATAAATAGATGGCTACATCCAGGATCTCATTTACATTTCCGGCAGCCATTGAGCACCCATCGCTAACATGATATACAGTAGACTCTCAGTTAACCAGAACACAAGCAACCGGAACTCTCAAGCAACCAGAAAAAAAATGTATACTGTACTTGAACTAAATATTATATTTTACAGGGCTCAACAAATGCCAGTAGCCAGGTTGTCATGCCACAAAATGCTTACAGGCACCTAGATTTAATCCGCTGTATGTTTCTACAATTCAATATTACCTGGAAGCAGACAGACATGTGTGACTGAGCCAGTGCAGTGTTGATGTTATATTCCCAGGGTTCAGCACCGCACCCTCGAGTCGAACTTACCTGTGTTTAAGTGAGGATTGAAAGCTGCTGCTGCTAGAACAGCCCTCACTGACAAATATACCTAGTACAGCATCCTATGTGCACATAATCTAGGCCTCTTTTAACAGTAACTCTCAAACAACCAGAAACTACATTTATCTGGCATCTACCAATCCTCATGGGTGCCGGATAACTGAGACTCTACTGTATCTCATTAGTAGAGCCTCTGCTTGGCTGCACTGGGTAACCATATTTACAGAATACAAAATGTAAGAAAAGTGGATTGCAAAGATCAATTATAAGATCAGCAGACCCAGGTGAGGTAAGAATGTTAGGCAGCTGCCTAGTTTGCCTGCTGATAAATATATTAAAAAAAAAAAAACTGCATCAATCTTTAACATTTCTGAACATATTTCAAACAGGATTTGTACTATGTTAGATAATTTTCTCTCAACTTATATTTTACTATATTTTACTGAAGTGGCCTGGCAATATTTCTTATGAATTTGTGCTACAATAAAACAGAGGGGATACCTGAATAAGAAAACAATATAAGATTTAATATATTGCACTAAAGAAACACAAACTGTTAAAAAATAAATCATATGTTTTTAGGTTCTACATAAAATGACTTGAAGACTCAAATCAGTATCTCCCGACTGCAACAGTAGCCTATTTCATAGGAGCAATTGTCTACCAATGTTTATCTCTGGAAATGCAGAATCAGTTCAGGGGAAATCTTGCCCAAATTGGAGCTACACATGACAGGAAGATGCAGGTTCACATACTAAGTCAGGTCAGAACATAAGGAAGTATTTTAGAGGTACCCGCCTTAACTTTAAAGACTATGGGCCCTAATAAATTCGCCAAATCGTAGTTCCTGAAGCCCGTAAAGGAGCCCGCAAAAGGGGTTACAGGCTGAAAAACAACTGCGGTTGCCAAAATCAGAACTCCGACCCAGCTAAGCCTTTGATCTTTCAAGCCTGTATATGTTACAATCGCAAATCACTATTAAAAGCCGGCAATTGTTTCCACACCCGTAAATGGCAAATGTAGGCAAAAATCCTACGGATACTAGAGAGGACCTGCAAGGGGGTTAGCACTGCAAAAGCAAATATAAACACATTACTGTATTTTAAATTACAGGGAAAGCTATAAAAGGTATTAAAATTAAGAGCACAACATTCTCAAGCTTGCAAATCTGCAATAAATTTTTTTGTTTATGTTTCATTTCTGTGTTATATCGATCCCGGCAATCAATGTGTTAATACATATAATAGTACTCGCATGGACTAGAATATTATATTTATTGATTTTTTCATATTGCATTATTTCTGGAATGCTAGCCCGATCGCAACTCGGATCTCAAAACCGTAAGTGATTGAAAATAACCTCCATGTTTTAGTGACTTAATGATGGTGCTCTCTTTATTGGCTCCGTCTAAACCCATAACTATGGGTTTGAATACATTATCATGTTCACGCCTGGAAATGCTACGTGCAGAAGCATGGTTTACGAATTTGGATTCCGGCCATGTCGTTGCGGCCTTTTCAAATCTGCAAATTTTTGGAATTAATAGGGCCCTTTGTATGCACCTTGCAATTTTTACATTATTATTGATATCTTTCCCTTTTTAACTATGAGTTATCAGTCATTTTCCTCTGCCCTTGCAGTTGGCTCTTGCAATTTCAGTTTAGATACTACTGTACATTCTCACTCCCTATGTTAGCATTATCACCTATTGCTCTAGTCAAATTTCCTTTAAATACAGATACAGAGCTGCACACGAAGAGGTCCTGAAAAGTAAATAAACACTACTTGAATATTAGATCTGTGTTGCTTGACTGGGTTGATCAGTGAATAGCCAGGTTAGACAAGTGATTTAATGACTATAGTGACATGGTATCAATGTTTTCTATAGTTATCTTAACAAGGTCTACCACCTAACTAGCATGATGTCAAGTGACACACACATTCACATCCCAACACATTACACATGTATGCATCATCCTTTCTCTCACACATGCACCAAGTACTCTGCAGCCAACTGTGGAGCTGTTCTCTCAACACAATTACATTTAAATGCACATGCAAGTTGATCATAGTGGGAAACCTGGCACTCCAAGATCTACCTGTTACCAATTGGGGATATACCGGTAGCCATAATTTACATTTTTGGCACCATGTACCTAGTCTAACGTGGGGGTTTTCTTGACCAGTCCTCTCTATATTCTTTATTTCCTTATAGAAACTCTTATTTCAAGCTGGAGATGTATTTCCAAGAACATTGCAACCTGAAGTTGGAGAGCTCTCTCTGTCAACAAATATCGCACGTCCTATTTAAAAGGCCTTGTTTGGGGACAGAGTTTAGCTAAAGATTTGATGTTATAACAGTAATACATATGGAGTGATTATGGAATTATGTAAGTTATCAACAATGAACGCACTTGATGTATGCCCTTTGGCTGAAAAAATATAGCTTAAAAAATACCAGATGGAACTACAGCATAGTATATATTCACTAGATATAGCCATGCTCTAATAGGGTTCATAAATTTTCATAAGAAAAAAAAAAAAGTTCATAAGAGTTTTTCTTTTCCTTGTGTGTCTCTTACCCTTACCCAAAATAATATCTAGTATGATTTGGATAGTGAACAAACTATAATTAGGGGACCAAAAACATGTAGAAAATGCAGACTGTGAGCCTGATTCATTTGAGCTCCCGCTCGAATCGGTAGTCCGTAAGCGAGGTCGCAAATTATTTTGCTATTCAATTGGCGTTTTTTTGCAGGCTCCAAGCAGCCTACGAGTTACGGCCTTGAAAAAATGGCAATGGTTAATCCCGTAATTTACAGCCTCCTGAAGCCTTTGATCTTTCAAGGCCGCAATACTTCCGAACGCAAAAATCGCAAATAGCTGTTCAATTGCAAAACTTGCTCAACACCGCAGCCACAATCAAGCTTGCAAATGACAAATGGCAGCCCAAAGTTTACGCGTTCCAAATCGGACCTACAAACAGTTTACAGACTAGTTTGTAACACTGTAAATGACAATATAAATACACCAATGCACTTTAAAATATGGGGAAATCAATGGAAGACATTACAATTACACGCACAACAACTCCCAACTATCAGATATAGCAAAACATACATTTTTATTTTCCTCATAGGTTGTAATGGTCATGCATATGCCAATATGAAATGTCATGATACTCCACAATATCACTAATTGGACTTTGCATGTCTATTAACTAGTGATGTCGCGAACATCAAATTTTCGGTTCGCGAACAGCGGACGCGAACTTCCATCAAATTTTCGCGAACGGGCGAACCCGGCAAACCGCCATAGACTTCAATGGGCAGGCGAATTTCAAAACCCACAGGGACTCTTTCTGGCCACAATAGTGATGGGAAAGTTGTTTCAAGGGGACTAACACCTGGACTGTGGCATGCCGGAGGGGGATCCATGGCAAAACTCCCACAGAAAATTACATAGTTGATGCAGAGTCTGATTTTAAGCCATAAAGGGCATAAATCACCTAACATTCCTAAATTGTTTGGAATAACATGCTTTAAAACATCAGGTATGATGTTGTATCGATCAGGTAGTGTAAGGGTTACACCCGCTTCAAAGTAACAGCAATCTCCCTGTTTAATGCACCGCAAACAACCGCAAACAGTCCCTTTGCACAACCGCAAACTCCCCATTTGCACAAGGTTCGATACCAAGCTAGCCATGTCCTGTTCCTTGTCCTCACTGATGTCATTGAAGGTCTCTTCCTCCACCCAGACACCAAGGGTCCCCGAAAGGTGACAACAACCCCCTGGGACGCCTGCTATGTTTGGTCTTCCACCTCCTCAAAGCCACCTTCCTCCTCTGACTCCTCTTCTTCCTCTTCTTCTTGCCTCTGTCTGCGTTATTATAAGGTGTGTACTGTTAAGTAGTACTATTCCTATCCGTTTAATCCCGGTTACGTCCACTATTAGGGGACGTGTATATGGCATTGATTTTTGGAACAGGAATATGGAAAAAGATGCTTGGTCGGACCTCCTACTTCAAATTTGGGGCACTGCACGTGCAATGTAATGTGCCACCAGATAGGAGTGGTGTATTAAGTTGTACTATTTATTTCTATCAGTTTAATCCCTGTTACGTCCACTATTAGGGGACGTGTATATGGCATTGATTTTTGGAACAGGGAGATGGAAAAAGATGCTTGGTCGGACCTCCTACTTCGAATTTGGGGCACTGCACGTGCAATGTAATGTGCCACCAGATAGGAGTGGTGTATTAAGTTGTACTATTTGTTCCTATCAGTTTAATCCCTGTTACGTCCACTATTAGGGGACATGTATATGGCATTGATTTTTGGAAGCGGGAGATGGAAAAAGATGCTTGGTCGGTCCACCCACTTCAAATTTGGGGCACTGCACGTGCAATGTAATGTGCCACCAGATATGAGTGTCACTGTGCACTGGCAAAAGTTGGCAGAGTAGGCGCTGTAGGCCTCACACACACGCCTGTAGGCAGGCAACTGATATTCAATCGATTACAGTCAAAAAAAGTGTTGTTTTATGTCACTGTACACTACGGTTGCATCAGATATGACATATCACTGTGCACTGGCAAAAGTTGGCAGAGTAGATGCAATAGGCTTCACACACACGCCTGTAGGCAGGCAATTGCTATTCAATCTATTACAGTCAAAAAAGTGTTGTTTTATTTTACTAAGCACAATATAAGCTGTTAGGTGTTAGCCTGTCACACACACACGCTGGCAGGCAGGCATATGCAATTAGATTACACAGAAAAAAATATATAAAATAAAATAAATGATGTTCTAGCCCTAAAAAGGGCTTTTTGAGTTGCTGTCCTTGCAGCAGATATCAGATGAGTCCTTTAGGTCTGTAGTGGAAGCTAAATACACAGCCTGTCTATCTATTTCCCTATTAAATCTCCAGCAGCTACACTATCTGCCCTCTCACAACGAATGCAGCTTCAGAATGATTCTAAAATGTATGCTGTCCTTCAGATGGAAGGCCTTGGAAGGGAGTGTATGCTGCTGATTGGCTGGAATACCAGGGTCACATATGGTCACTACACCACTGCAACTGCAATCTAAAGACACATCACTCCATTTAATTTAAAGAGATGATTCAACTTCTGGACTGTGTAATCCAATCCAGTTTCACACATACAGTGTGGTGAAAAAAACATAAATCTGAAAAAAAGTGGTTAACTAAAAAAAGGCGGAGGAGGATAAAAAAAATAAATCAACATGCATGTAAAGTACAGTGATAAATACTGTAACAATATATCAACTCCCCTGATTCCCATCTGCAAGCATTACTAACTATTAGCTAGGTCTCTGGATAATCAGCAATAGGGAAAAATACCCATTAATACGGAGAGGACACAAAGGTCAGCAGCCAGGTTCACTGTTACGTACATCTGTTCTCAGACTGCTATTGAGGTTAGGATCACAAGCTTCACTAGTGCATATATTAATGCTGGCTGTCATTAACATGCCATTGTGAGACTTTGCAAGTCCACCGCCATAGCGGTATTAGTCTACATTTCAGCTAACAACAATCAAGTCTTAGATATCTGGCTATATGATAGCTTTAAGACTGTGGGAGCTACATGTTAAGGGAGGCTGTCATTGAAGGAATGTCTTCCTGAGAGGCACTGTGAAACCCTTACACCTCACACATTTCCTTCACAATGCTTGCAGATGGAGCAGATGGAGAAAATGCCTTCATAGACCTGAATTGTACCTAAAAAAATAATAAAAAAATAAAAAGACAAAACCTACAAAATAGGGCCTTAAAAAATTAAAGGGACTGCAGCTTCACTTCTCAACAGCATTCCTCAGTAATCATCAATTGGTGACATGTTCAGTAGAACCCTACTTGTCCACAGAGAAGAGGATCATGGACCATGTGATGGGAGGTAGCCATCTGCATAGAAAATATCATGTCTCCCTGGTGGTGGTGGGGGGAGGGGACGGGGAGGCAATACCCCAGGAGGCAGCGGCACCTGCAGTGGTGGAGGCATGGTGGGAGGAGAGGGGGAGCCGGGCTGCGGATGGCCGGGGGATGCCTCCAGGGTGCAGGAGGTGGGGCTGGGGACCAGAGGGGGTTGCATGGCTTCTGCTGTTACCCCCTGGAATGTGCTCTGGTCCACCCCAATCCTGAGCAGCCCAGCCAGGCAGGACTCTCCTCCCTATTAAAGTTGGGGGTGGTTGTGGTGGTGGCCAGTCCAGCGCACTGCTGTGGGGCGGAGGTGGTGTTCGGCTGGTGTCCTCACTCCAGTTCGAGGGCCCTGGCGATAGCCTTAGTCTCTGGAGGAGAGGGATAGTGGGGTTGAATCCCAGCGTTGTGGCTGAGGATCCAGTTGGTGACCCCACCAGCCATATAACATCCTCCTCCGAAACAGGGCCCTCGGCTCCGCTTCTCTCCTCCTCCCCCGCCGCCGGTTCCTGCAGGGCGGCGGCTTGCTCCTCCACTTCCTGCTCTGATGGAGTCGACTCCCCCGCTGCTGACTCGCCAGTGGACCCAGACCTTCTTGATGCTGAAAGATAGAAAAGAAAGGTATATGTCATTAGTATGATGAATAATACATTGTTTTGTGTGCATTCCTAACTATCTGACACATAGGCTTGAACCTGGATGATTCTCCTAATTGCAGCTAGCTATCATTTGCTAGATGTGAGCTATTCTTTGGTTCATGGTCTTGATCGTTCTTGGCTCCTAACGCTATCTTGATTCTGGCTGCGGTCTGTAACTGCATAGGCTGCAGTGGGCACACCAATAAATGGACTCTCTATTGATTGATTACTATTGTTGTGCCCAGGAATGACAGTGATTTGTCAGCTTCATGGATTTAATGACACATCCATCTATCCATTGTTAATTCCATAGAGCTGACATGTCAGTGTCCTTGTTGGTCATGGTGTGATGTACATGTGGTGACATGTTGGTGTATGTGATATTCACCTGACATGGAGACTGAGTCCTGCTGGGCCACCAGGCCTGAAGCTCCAGTGCCGGGCACCTGTCTCAGAAGGTCAGTGGCGACTCTGTCCCACTCACATCCCTTGGCGCTGTGCCTTCTGCTGTCACCTCAGCCGCTACCTCCTTCCATTCCTGAGCCCTAGAATCACGGGTGGCCACAGATAGCACTGAGGAGGACACATTCTCCTGGTGCATGTAATTGTTGCCCCTGTGCTTGCCCTTAGCCTCTTGCCTTCCCGACTGTGGATGGGGATCCTCATCTCCCTGACCTTTCCCTGAGGCCTGTCCCTCCCCTGAACTACCACCCCCTGGAATCAGGCCCCTTCACCTCTGTCGCTCTCCTAGGTGTTCCTGCTTCTCGGGCCACCCTGCCACCACCCATCTCCTCCTCTACACTCCCCTCCTCTACACTCTCCTCCTCCTCCTGCTCCTCCTCCTCAACCTCCTCCTCCTCTCCTCCACCACTCCTCAGCTCTTCTCCTCTACCACTCCTCACCTCCTCCTCCTCTCCACCACTACTCCCCAGGGCCACCTCTCTCTCCTCTCTCTTTCCTTCTCGTCTCTCCTCTTCTCCTCTTCCCCACCTCTCCACTCTTCTCCCCTCCTCTCTCCTCCCTCCATAATAATCCCAACAATAAAATAAGGCTAAATCAATTAAAGTTTGGCTGTATTTGTCTGATGGTAAAAAACAAGTTTGTATTATGTGTAATTCATAACTGTTGGGGATTGGGTGTGGGGGATGGGGTGTATGGAGTGACCTAGCGCTATATATGTCTCTATGTGGTGCATAAATTATGTGTATTGCAATTTTGTGTAATCTGTAAATATGTGTAATCAAGGATTAAGTGTAAAATAGTAAATAGTATAATATAAATGACCAAACCGCAAATTACTTCTCTCAAAACTCTCCTACTCTCTCTCTAACTCGAACCAATCACCAACTCCGGGACCTGCATGCTACTTTGTCAGAAAATACAAAACAGTCAACGCATGGGCGGGTGGAATGCAAATTTATAATCTACCTCTGTCAATCATCTGCGGCTAGACTGCTTTCTATTGGCTGAGAGGCCTGTGTCGCACTACGTTATACCGCAATTGGATCGTAACAGCGACCGCATCTCGGCCAGCCCCTTAACAGTTTGGGGCCTCTGGAGGGAATTACGGGCTTGAGGCTTTGGCCCGTAACTCGCGGCCTTGCTCAATTGAATAGCATTGCAATTTGAGATGAATGGAAGCCTGCAACACACCCGCAGACATACGCCTGTGAGCTCTAAGTGTGGTTTATTTACTGTACATTTTTACATTAAAGTTGCCTTTCTTAATTTGCAGAGATTGGTTTGTACAATTTGTTCCTGTGGAAATGAGATTTTGTATGATTCTGGCAATAAATTTTATACTTCATTTCAAACATTGTTACATTGAAATGCTTTATAAGGAGTCCCCTGGATACTAACCTTTTTGTGAAAGTCCAGGGACAAGATGACTCAGAGCAATTTATGGTATCTGCTTAAATTGTCTCAAGATGAGAATAAAATGATAAAATATGTGAAATGTACATGCATCGCTATAGCTCTCTTGACAAATCTGAATCTAATTTGTCCATAAAAAGAACATATTTAGACACTTATTACTCCTTCCTGAATCAGCAGGCCACTTACAGGATATATTTTATTCTTTGTGTTCTGTTTAGACTCAGACACAAAAATGCATAACATATGCACAAAGGCAAAATAGGGCAACACATAGTGGGGTTGTAAATTAGTCTGTGGTAAAAAAAATCAAGACAGAAACACGCTGTAACAATGCAATGAAAATTCCCTTTCATATGATTGGAGTAGCACCATTTCATACATTTTGTAAATATAGGTCTTTGCTCTAGACAGTGCTAAGGTACATTTTTATGGTCATTTTTTATTATCTCTCAAAATCAACTTTGCAGCTTTGATTTTTCCAGACTGATGACTTTGGTCTACTAGATACCATGTGCATCTGCCAAGAGCCAAAGAAGGTGCAGATGGTTGAACACCACGGTTTGCATTTGGCCAGATGACAAAAGGAGATTCAATGTACCTTTTATGAATCAGTGACAACTGACTTGATTTTTTCTCATTGAATCACATTCTAAAACCATGCAAGTACATTGATTTTATAATATGCTGTCATGTACCTATATCTTAACTTAATATCTCTGCCGCTGAAGGGTATGCAAAGAATAATCCCAGGTGGAATGGAACAGTTGGTTTGCTAAAGAGAGCAATGGAAAACAGAGGACCATAGGAGATATTTGTATAGATAGGGATATATTGGCATCAACCTACTCAATGGGAGGAGTGAGAGATCGGAGAAGGGGATTGGTAGTGATCAGCCAGAGAGAAACTATATTGGAGGCAGAAATAAAAGGGTTATGTAAAGAGTGAAGATATGAGGGATAGAGAAAAAAGGTGAGAAATGGGTCAATAAGGAAATATAGTATAGACAGCAAAACCACAGAAAAGAAAAGATAAATGTATAGAGTAGAAAGAAGGGAATGTTCAATAAAAGGTTAAAGTGATACAAGCATGATGGTAAATGAGCAAAGGAATGGTAGAAGGCAAAGTGATAAAGACAAAATTGAAATGGGGATGATATGTGAGTGTACAAAGCTGTACTTTCTACCCCTTTATATTTTCTTCTGCTATGGGCAGCAGCCTTCTTGGTCTTTTATGGCCTTAACTGCAGAGGTCACTGGCAACACACACAACATGGTTAATTTTTTGTATGAAATGGAAGAATATTGTAATATTTGTTTGCAAATCACAATTGACTAAAATGGGAATTTTGCTTTATATATAATTAATTACCTCCAATGTATTGGTCTGGTAATGAACTAATACAGATTTTTTCACATATACTATCTTTGTGCTTCACAAGGGGAAATAAGGCAATCAGTAATTTGCAATAAGAAAAAGATGATGGCACAAATGTCAACAATAAACATAGCTCTGAATTCGATCTGGACCACACTATGTAAAAAAATAAGATCACATTCCACTGGAGTCTGACCACATTTTTATGAGGTTCAAACAACATAGCTTTTGATGCAATATTACTTTCAGACTTTTACTTAAAAGTTTTGCATTCAATTTTGTTAAATTGATGATGGCCAGTTTATTAGAAACCTAGGAGGAATGGGAGGAATGGGAGCAATGGTACATGCTGACCCAAACTATATTGACTTTTGTTAAAGACAACCTCTTCAAATAGCCTCTTGAAAGTAGTCTTTGATGGCTGAGTAAGGCCCCATAGGATAGCCCTCCCACTCAAGTTACAGATACATTACCAGTGTAAGATGAATTCACCCATGACACAATCAGAGTCATCTAAGTTTATGATTTTCTCAAAATGCTTTTATGTTTGTGTCTTGCATACCTAGTGTTGTGATTGTGTTGCATACTTCACAAGCATATGACATTTTCTCAAACTTTAAATTGGTCTGTTAAAATTCCCTCAGGTATTCAAGTCTATCTATCTATCTATCTATCTATCTATCTATCTATCTATCTATCTATCTATCTATCTATCTATCTATCTATCTATCCTCTTCCATATGCTCCTCACCTCCCTATCCCTATCCACCTTCCCTCTGCCCTTCACTATCCTTATACTCCTCCCCTCCTGTGCCTTTGGCAGTCGTGTCTCATGATTTTGCAGGAGCTGCTGATCTGGCAGTTAAAGGCACAGAAGGTGTCTTTAATTGGAAATTGGGGAGCCTCAATTCTGGGGGGGGGGGGGGGGGGGGGGTTGCCCCCCCCCCCCTCTATCCTATGCCCCTGCATCTGAGGCTATTGATATTTCTCCCAGCAACATTAATTCCAGCTTTGGATTCATCCAGCCCATGATATATTCCACTTATAAGTTGAACAAATAAGGTGACAGTATACAACCGTGTTGCACTCCTTTCCCGATCTTGAACCATTTGGTTGTTCCAGGTTTAGTTCTGTCCGTGACTTCTTGGTCCCTATACAGATTCCTCAGGCGGCAGATAAGATGATCTGGTACTTCCATCTCTTTAAGAACTTGCCACTAGAGATGTCGTGGACAGTTCGCCCGCGGACTATTCACTGCGATTTTGGTTTGTTCGCGCTCGCAGCGGACGGCGGACACATGCGCTTTTCGGTTTGCCCCCTATTCGTTATCATTGAGGAAACTTTGACCCTGCACCTCACAGTCAGCAGACACATTCTAGCCAATCAGCAGCATACACTCCCTTCCAGAGCCTTCTATCTGAAGGACAGCATACATTTTAGAATCATTCTGAAGCTGCATTTGTTGTGAGATGACAGATAGTGTAGCTGCTGGAGATTTAATAGGGAAATAGATAGCCAGGCTGTGTATTTAGCTTCCACTACAGACCTGAAGGACTCATCTGATATCTGCTGCAAGGACAGCAACCCAAAAAGCCCTTTTTAGGGCTAGAACATCATTTATTTTATTTTATAATTTTTTTCTGTGTAATCTAATTGCATATGCCTGCCTGCCAGCATGTGTGTGTGACAGGCTAACACCTAACAGCTTATATTGTGCTTATTTTCACTACTCATACCTGGTGGTGTACCATACATTGAAAACAACCATTTTTTTTTATGTAATCTAATTTCAGTTGCCTGCCTGTGTCAGGCTCACAGCTAATATTCTGCTCTGTTTCACCAGTCATAGTTGGTGTACCATACATTGAAAAAAAAACAACCCTTTTTTTCCCTTTAATCTAATTTCAGTTGCCTGCCTGTGTCAGGCTCACAGCTTATATTGTGCTCAGTGAAATAAAACAACACTTTTTTGACTGTAATAGACTGAATAGCAATTGCCTGCCTACAGGCGTGTGTGTGAAGCCTACTGCATCTACTCTGCCAACTTTTGCCAGTGCACAGTGATACGTCATATCTGGTGGCACCTTAGATTGCACGTGCAGTGCCCCAAATTTGAAGTAGGAGGTCCGAGCAAGTATCTTTTTCCATCTCCCTGTTCCAAAAATCAATGCCATATACACGTCCCCCAATAGTGGACGTAACAGGGATTAAACCGATAGGAATAGTACTACTTAACAGTACACACCTTATAATAATGCAGACAGAGGCAACGCAGAGAGAGGAGTCTGAAGAAGAGAAGTCAGAGGAGGAAGGTGGCTTTGAGGAGGTGGAAGACCAAACACAGCAGGCGTCCCAGGGGGCTTGTTGTCAACTTTCGGGAACCCTTGGTGGCTGGGTGGAGGAAGAGACCTTCAATGACATCAGTGAGGACAAGGAACGGGACATGGCTAGCTTGGTATCCAACCTTATGCAAATGGGGAGTTTGCAGGTGTGCAAAGGGACTGTTTGCGGTTGTTTGCGGTGCATTAAATGGGAAATTGGTCTGTTACTGTGAAGCGGGTGTAACCCTTACACTACTTGATCGATACAACATCATACCTGATGTTTTAAAGCATGTTCTTCCAAACAATTTAGGAATGTTAGGTGATTTATGCCCTTTATGGCTTAAAACCAGACTCTCCATCAACTATGTAATTTTCCGTGGGAGTTTTGCCATGGATCCCCCTCCGGCATGCCACAGTCCAGGTGTTAGTCCCCTTGAAACAACTTTCCCATCCCTATTGTGGCCAGAAAGAGTCCCTGTGGGTTTTGAAATTCTCCTGCCCATTGAAGTCTATGGCGGTTCGCCCATCCGCGAACATTTGATGAAGTTAGCGTCCGCGGTTCGCAACCCGAAAATGTGATGTTCGCGACATCACTACTTGCCACATTTTGCTTTGCTGCACACTGTCAGTGGCTTTAGAATAGTGTATGAAGCAGAAGTAAATGTTTTCTGGAACTCCCTTGCTTTCTTTATGAGGCAGCAGATATTGGCAATTTGATATACTTATGAAGATTGTATTATGTTATTCTCTTTTTGAGTATTTAGTTTACTGATCTTAAAGCTCTATTGGATGCCAAGGCTTATCATTACATGTTCTAACTTTAGTATTTGTCTAACTTTATATGGGATTGCAGAGCGATTTCCTTCCGGCGCTGTGTGACATGCTGCTACCTGTCCCCTCTCCTGACTAGATGTCTATATTGGTAATTATCTCTCTGATGCCACATCTACTGAGAGGTAAGGAGAAATTTCAGAAGTCCTTGCTAAATGTGGCAAGGGTCAAGCCTGCTTTGATATCTTGCTTTACTAATTTTAAGTAGAAAAAGAGATTCACAAAGCACTAAACATACTCAGAATAGGAGTACCGGTAGATTTGTAGAGACTATATTGTGGAAGTAAATGTGGATTGGGGAACTAGGAGCTAGTTGGCAACAAAGAGAGTAATGAAGGACAATGGTTGTGTGACAGGATGACCCTCTAAAAAATAGTGAGAGATGGCTATGATTGAGGCCAATGGTTTGCAATGGGTGTCCACGATGCTTCATATAGCCATCAGAAATCTCCCTTGTGGCTTTCTCTTTTCTGTGGAAAGCCATAGCCTTCTCCCTCAGAACAGAATTGTAAGTTTCTGGTGTTCCCCAGCAAACAAGAGTAGAGTGTTACATCTTTTTATGCAGCTTAGGGTTAGCAATGGAAATTAGTTACATTTTGTGATGTTATGTTGGAGGATTATTGGAAAGTGGTTCTTCACTCTGGATTTGTTTTTTCAATGTAAACAATTACTAATGCTCTGATTAGCCTGGCCTCTGGATACCTATTCTATAGTGTTATTGGGGGGTATACTATGTCAGAGAGATTCAGGTTGATTGCATGCCTCCTTTATGCTAATGTATGTCTCAATATGCTAATTTGTATCACAGAATGATTGATGAGTGGGATCTAACTTCATAATAACCTTAGGGGCCATTGTTTTTGTAATCACAGAGACAGACAAACAAACTGCAAACATAGGGCCCTAATCTATTGCAAAATTCATTAAATTATACACACTTAAAATCCCTCTTAATATTGCCACATATTCTATTCCGATTACGGGTTACCCACCTACAATCACTACGGGCCAGCCAAAGGTGCAAGTTTGGCCTTAGAGCTCCATTGGTTTTAGCACAGCTTGAACATTATGAGCTTTAAATAATTAAAGTTACACAAAATCGATATTCTGTTAGACCCAGATCACTAAATTGAATATAAAATCTGACGCTCAATTAAAAAAAGTATTTCTGTCAAAAATATTACTAAATAGGACTATACACTTATTAAAACTGTATTAGCAATTAAACACACACTACTGAACTTTAGAAGCATGGTAAGGCATGGAAAGACATTAGAAACAAATGTACACCAGTCTCAAATCCACAAATATGCAATTAAAAAATATTATTTTAAATGTTATTACTGAGTAATATCGATCCCGGGACTCACAGGGTTAATACACATCATGAAAACCACATGGACAAGAACAGATGATCTAATGCATTTTATAGAGTGCTTGATTGCGTGCCCAATTGGCAAATATTACTTATTGGCACTAATT
This sequence comes from Discoglossus pictus, assembly GCA_027410445.1. Lineage (NCBI taxonomy): Eukaryota > Metazoa > Chordata > Amphibia > Anura > Alytidae > Discoglossus > Discoglossus pictus. Next base: position 83,558,999 of record CM050171.1, on the reverse strand, counting down.
AACTTGTAGCCTCTGATTGCAGATTATGTCTAACTTCCATGTTTTACTGATGTCATGATGAGGACAATGAAGAGGTAAGGAGTGGCACACCAGTAATCTTTAAAACTGTTTTTTTTTTTAATTAGATTTTCTGGCTATTTTCTGTTAAATATTAGTGAACTAAAATATAGGTGTAAAATGAAAAATGTGTAAAAGTGTGTGGCGGAGACACCCCGTCCCAAGACAAAGCTTGATTTTGTGGATATTAGAAATAAACTGATATGACTCCTAAGAATTATGCAATCTCCATTCATACTATAACGCAAGATCACTTGCTAGGAAGAGAAGATAGGCATGTTACAGCATTTTATTTACATACTAGCAAGTCCCTCATCAAGAATGACTACTGAACTAGGTAGGCAGGGGCATAGGAACTGGGGGGAAGGGGGGTCAAATCCCCCCAGATTAAAATGAATAGGGTACATAAAAAATAGCAAAATGAAACTTAATTGTACATAGTATAGATGTAGCAGTATGTGTTTCCGATGAAGGTTTTTGAGGGGCACTGCAGCAATGGAGCCCCCCCAGAGCAGGGCACCAGTGCATTGCACTGGCGGTAGATCCACCCCTGCCTCCTCTCCTGGGAATAGGATTTAATTATCCCCCCCAGATTAGTACCTTACATTTGTACTTACAATAAGGAGGGCCATTAAGCAGTCCTGTCTACAATGTCTTTTTAAACTCTTGTACTAATTTTAAAATTCAGTTGAAACCTGCAGCAGCAACACATGAAACTTTACTTGCTAAATATGCAGGACAGCTCAAGGAGGTCAACTTCATTCCTCCAATTCATAGAATAATTGCTGAGCCAGTGAATGAAGGGAACATCTCTGGAGCTTTGCCTTGAATTGCTGGCCAATTCCCAGTTTTGCTTTCATGCTTGTTTATTGCTGCTCGCTACACAATAAAGGTAAATATCGCACACCAGTGGCATCCAGTCCTTTCTCCTTGGTGTTTTCCAAAACAATTTGATTATGCTGTTTTTATAAAAAGTTAGATTCCTGCAATATACTGTATGATAAAGTGGACACATTTGTATATACAGTGGTACCTTGGTTCACGTCCTTAATCCATTCCAGACGTAGGATAAGAACCAAAGAGGATTAGAACCAAATAAACATTTCCAATAGGAATCAATGTAAATATAAATAATCCATTCCGACCCCAGATTGTTCACATTTTACTTTGAATTGATGGTCTTATTTTTGGATACCTTAAAGAAAAAACTAAACAGACATAAAGAAAAAACAATAATTAGATCAAATAACATAGAATTTAACTTCACTTTAAATGTACTGAGAGGAGTTGAGGGCCCAATGGGATGGTGGCGATGTAGAGGAGGAGGAGAAGAGAGGTTATTGAACTTTGGTTCTTAAAGGCACAGGCTGCAGATTGGTTCTTACAAGTACAGGCTGGGCACATTAGCTCTTACAGACACAGGCTGGAGATTGCCTCTTACATACACAGACACAGGCTGCAGAGACAGGAGTGGAGTGTCAAAATTGCGTCGACTTCCATGCAGCGCAATCAGTCCCAAGCATTGAGTTAGGAGCAACTGATTAGTCCCAAGTGTCAAGTACCGAGCAAGCGTCAAGTTCAAAGCAGTGGGATGGCAAAGCAATGGGACCCGAAGCGGACGGCAACCAAGTTACCACTATAATTTACTTTTACTATTGTCCTAATGTAATATTAAGGAAACTCTGCTCCATGAAGCAATAATAAAATTACATTTCCAATCCAGTTCTAAACAGATAATCTTTTGCTCTAATTATTCCTTTATCTAGTCTTATCCTGCTGCCACAAGCTGCTCATTGGTGGGCTTGAAAAGGTTTAACGGATCCTACCCAGAGATTGACTCGGCCCTGTATCCCCTCACAAAGAATGGCTTATTAGGATTCAAGGACAAATTGCAGATTCTCAGGACAAGTTGCAGAATTTTCTCTGTAGAATAAAGTATTAAATGTCTTCCTTCTAAAAAAAAATACACCATGTATATGTGACCCAAGCAGAGCATAATATTTATGTTTCAGTTGACTTTCGTATACAGTTTTTACACAATACAACAATGGATTATTTTCACAAGCAAACAGAACTTAGCATCTTTTGGCACTTTGAACTCCCCTCCCATGGGCTAGGAGATCCAATCAGAGACTGCTATTCATCTGTGCTAAAATGATTTGGTTTTGGGATTTCAAGTATAGGAATGGGGAAGGGGCTAGGGACTTTCACCAGGGGCATAGCACCAGCCTGTCTATCTCCCCATCTAGGTGCCAATAAGTATTTGGCCCAAAATGTCAGATAGATCTAGTCATTGTTTAGGCCCACCAGGGGGTTGCAGGGTTATTGTAATTATTGGAGATTATGAGCATTGGGTCGTGGTTTAACCCGAGTTGGGGGAACCATAGAACCAGGGAAGATAGGCTACTGTCTCTAATCGGGGAACCTATTGGAGCATAGTGCATCTATTAGCGGGCTCAGGGTGTCCTGTAAACAGGGAAGAGGAGTCCCTTGTACCTGATGTTCGTGGAGAAGGTAGAGTTTATAAGTATCTGTTTGCTAGCCAACCTCCTCTTGGGTAGGGAAACTCCACCCTTATCGAGTCAGAGAGGAGTTGGCTAGGATAGTGAAGTGGCTTTGGGGCATATTCACATTTGTCAACCAACCAGGACATCCAAAATGTTTCTAAAAAAATAGATTGTATGGGGGGGGGGGGGGGGGACACAGGAACAATGACAAGGATCAAGTATACACCAATAAATGGTTACCCGCAAGACAATGGATCAAAAGGATATCACTTGCAAAACAATTGACAACACTTGACCTCTGTCTAGTGAAACACATTGTCTCAATTGTCTCAATACTTGATGGCTCAATCAGATCTATGGAGCTCTTTTCACCACTACCATGAGTTCAAATCCCTTCCAGAACATATGAATAGGGTGCAGACAAAATAGCAAAAATTAAACTTAATCATGAATTATCGGAGATAGTCACTAAAGACTACATTCTCACCATCCAAATACACTGCTTCTATTGATGGGGTACGTACCATTCCTTTGATATTCTAACAAGCTCTGTTTATATTGTGTAGTGCACTACTATTGTATGCTTGCTTTATACTTGTTGGGCCTGCCCTCTTCACTTGGAGGCTGCCTTGGTAGTGGAGAGTTGAGGGCCACAGTTTTTATGTATCTTTATACTTAATCCCCCCCCCCCCCCCACAATTATTTTGGCTCCCCATGGCTACACCCATGGCCCAAGATCCTACTTACCTCCTCAAATAAATAAATTACATTGTTTGACATGATCTATCTCTCATAAATCTGTGTGGACTCCTCCTTATTATCTTGTTGCTCATGGATATATTCCTGTATACAGGAACATACAATGATACTAAAATCACAGATAACTGATACATTACTGTTATACCCACTTCTTTGACATGTTCACATGCTCTACTATTTTGCCTCTGTTAACAAGAATTCAGATACCCACACCACCCCCACATATAATGGCCAGACAGGCTGTTGGTTTGCATCACTCCTTCCCACCTACACTGACAGACGACTAAGCCCACACACCTATTTTTGCCCATAACTAGGTACTTTCTTTGTCCCCTCTAACCCAATCTGGACTAATATGCTTATCACTAGCCCCCTGACCATATTCCTAAGTTTATTTGATTATCTTTCTTGATTGATTCAAACTGGTACAGATCCACATAATCTAGGAAAATGCAAATTAGGATTATTTCACATAATGTTAAAGGCCTGAATAGCCCTCATATAGGGCAGATGGCTATTATGAATTACAACAAAACAAAACCCCCAGATAGCTCTCCTACAGGAAACAAACCTAGATTCATTTAAAAATGAGTTCCATTCTACCTCCCATATGATTAATGGCATCTCTGATCTCATTCATAAAATCTACCTCCTAAAAATACAATCTTGGGATATATATATATATATATATTACTACATGGCAAAATTGGGAACATCTCTATTAAAGCACTACCGTGGCACATTGAATCCACCAAAACTCCTGCTATTGCATTTTCACTCAACGCTGAAAAGAGTTAACCAGCAATTATTTTTTTCCTACCCTACTTTCCTATTTATTGGATTAGAAGACAAACTTGTACACTGTATTGACAGTTTATATCATAACTGGCACCTTAAGAACAACATTTCTCATTTTTGATGGAACTTGACAGGGGCGTCCACTTTCCCCAATTCTGTTTGCCAATGTTTTAGAATTCCCTTCTACAGCACTTCAGAGAACCATTGGATATTTCAGTTATAGATACTAAAATCCCAACACACAATGTCTTAGCTTATACAAAGGACCTTTTATCCATTCTAACTAAACCACTAACCTCCCTCCCAAATTTAACATACAACACAAATTATTGTGGGCGACTCATATGATTTAAGATAAATAAAGGGAAAACTATCCTAATGCCTCTTCATGTACAGTCCAAAATAATTAAGCCAGTACAATTAAACTTCCACTTCAGTTTTCATCAGCATTCTATAAAATATCTTGGTATATACATCTCCCTTAAATACTTGGATCTATACCATCTAAATTACAATAAAATATTGCCAAAACTGAAAAATTAAATCATTATTTGGTATTGCTATCTCCTGGATAGGTAAAATAAACAGTGTCAAAAGGAACATCCTCCCACAATTTCCTATTTCATGCCCTCCCTATACCACCTGTTCACCATGATATATCTGACTTACAAAGTATAATCAACAGGTTCTTCTAGCATAATAGGAGAGTAACATTACTCAGTAGTTAGAAGGAGGATATATCTGACTTACAAAGTATAATCAGCAGGTCCATATGGCATATCAGGAGAGTAACATTACTCAATAGTTAGAAGGAGGATTGGGTACACCCAGCATAAGGCAACTATCAGCTGTCAGTGACTGGGCGCAGAGTACCAGTTCTTATAGGTCTCGTGGTAGGCCAAGGAAGGCCCTGCTGGTTGTTGTTCCTGTCAATTCATGACCTGTAGTGACTCATAGATTGAGTTGACTGCAAAAAAGACCTAAGTAATATGGGTTTGCTTGTGTATGTCATAACTCTGCACCCAGTCACTGACAGATGATGGGGCTTAGCCAAACCATATCAAGTGAGACCTTTAAAATCAGGATGAGGATCAGCTCCAGTTGTAAGACTATGTTGTGCTTCCTGCTTTAATTCTTTGTCCTGCTTGATTCAATACTGCAGTTGCTGTGTCCTACAATGCTGCTTCTGTTCCTGTGGGGCAGGGGTTCTGCCTGCACCTACTACTCTGCTCAGTTCCAGCACTCACCTCCATCTGTGTGCTGGTTCCTGCCTTCAGCTCCCAGTCTGCTCATGAAGACATCTGTTCACACTATCTGCTGTTACATAGCCATCTGCTGAAGGGTCCAAATTTCTAAAAATCTGCTTCCTGACAGCAATCTCCTTTCTCATTATAATTGGTCCCCCAAATCAGATAGTGTCTCAATAACTATCTGATTATATTCTGAACCCCTTAGATATAAGAGAAAAACTAAATCAAAAGCATAAATTAACACCAATACCTTCCACACAGATTTCCATTCCAATATAAATATAGCATTTATCACTGGTTTAGTTCTGGTATATCAAGACTAGCAGATCATCTCCCTAACCAACAGATTATTACTCAATCTCAAATTATGGGGAAAAGCCAATTTCTCCCATTGGATAGATGTCACACGGCTCACTTGATTTGCTTTGCTTTGCTTCATCCACTAAGGTCAAACAAATCCTACCACAACCCACTACAGCACTTGAAAAAGTATGCCAACAAGAATCACGCATATATAGTGCCACTTCAATTATATATAAAATACTTTTTCAAAGCACATCCTCAGATGCTTTAAATTTTGTCCATAAATGGGACTCTACTTACTTGCATATCAGGCAATATAGCAAAGAGCTCCATTTCTGTCACAATAATACAGCAGAATTATATGATTATCCAAAGATGGTACATATTTCCACTTAAACTACATAAAATTGATAGAAGTATTTTCTACTTTGTTGGAAAAGATGTGGCCAACTAGACACCTATTTCCACTGTTGGTGGACTGGTTCCAATGTGAATACCTTCTGGACTACCACACACACACACACACACACAGAGCCTTACTGGAAACAATTGGAATACATTATTAAAATATGCAGTCATCACTAACAACTTTGAAGATGTTTTTTTTTATTGTCAAGCAAACAACAAATAGGACAAAATAACAGAAAAAGTCAATGTGCATGACTATTCACCCCCTAAAGTCAATACTTTGTAGAGCCACCTTTTGCGGAAATCACAGCTCCAAGTCGCTTTGGATAAGTCTCTATGAGTTTGCCACATCTTACCACTGGGATTTTTGCCCATTCCTCCTTGCAAAACTTCTCCAGCTCCTTCAAGTTGGATGGTTTATGCTTGTGAACAGCAATCTTTAAGTCTGACCTCAGATTTTCTATTGGATTGAGGTTTGGGCTTTGACTAGCCCATTCCAAAACATTTACATGTTTCCCCTTAAACCCCTCAAGTGTTGCTTTAGCAGTGTGTTTGGGGTCATTGTCCTGCTGGAAGGTGAACCTCTGTCCTAGCCTCAAATAACACACAGAGAAGTACAGGTTTTGCTCAAGAATATCCCTGTACAGTGGATATAAAATGTCTACACACCCCTGTGAAAATGTCAGGTTTCTGTGCTGTAAAAAAATTAGACAAATATAAATCATTTCAGAACTTTTTCCACCTTTAATGTGATCTATAAACTGTACAACTCAATTTAAAAAAAAGCCTGAAATCTTTTAGGTAGAGGGAAGAAAAAAAAAAAAAAATACAATAATATGGTTGCATAAGTATGCACACCCTTAAACTAATACTTTGTTGAAGCACCTTTTGATTTTATTACAGCACTCAGTCTTTTTGGGTATGAGTCTATAAGCATGGCACATTTTGACTTCTTGACTTCTTTTTTGGCACTCTTCTTTGCAAAAACACTCCAAATCTGTCAGATTGCGAGGGCATCTCCTGTGCACCGCCCTCTTCAGATCACCCCACAGATTTTCAATCGGATTCAGGTCTGGGCTCTGGCTGGGCCATTCCAAAACTTTAATCTTCTTCTGGTGAAGTCATTCCTTTGTTGGTTTGGATGTATGCTTTGGGTCGTTGTCATGCTGAAAGATGAAGTTCCTCTTCATGTTCAGATTTCTAGCAGAAGCCTGAAGGTTTTGTGCCAATATTGACTGGTATTTGGAACTGTTCAGAATTCCCTCTATCTTAACTAAGGCTCCAGTTCCAGCTGAAGAAAAACAGCCCCAAAGCATGACACCTCCATGCTTCACTGTGGGTATGGTGTTCTTTTGTTGATGTGCAGTGATGTTTTTGCGCAAAACATATCTTTTGGAATTATGGCCAAAAAGTTCAACCTTGGTTTCATCAGACCATAACACCTTTTCCCACATGCTTTTGGGAGACTTCAGATGTGTTTTTGCAAAATGTAGCCTGGCTTGAATGTTTTTCTTCGTAAGAAAAGGCTTTCGTCTTGCCACTCTACCCCATAGCCCAGACATATGAAGAATATGGGAGATTGTTGTCACATGTACCACACAGCCAGTACTTGCCAGATATTCCTGCAGCTCCTTTAATGTTGCGGTAGGCCTCTTGGTAGCCTCCCAGACCAGTTTTCTTCTGGTCTTTTCATCAATTTTGGAGGGAGCTCCAGTTCTTGGTAATGTCACTGTTGTGCCATATTTTCTCCACTTGATGATGACTGTCTTCACTGTGTTCCATGGTATATCTAATGCCTTGGAAATTCTTTTTTACCCTTGTCCTGACTGATACCTTTTAACAATGAGATCCCTTTGATACTTTGGAAACTCTCTGTGGACCATGGCTTTTGCTGTGGGATGCGACTAAGAAAATTTCAGGAAAGACCAACTAGAGCAGCTGAACTTTATTTGGGGCAGGTGTATGCTGACTCCTATTTAACACAATTTGGAATGTGATTGCTTAATTCTGAACACAGCTACATCCCCAGTTATAAGAGGGCGTGCAGACTTATGCAACCACATTATTTTTATTTTTTATTTTTCTTCCCTCCACCTAAAATATTTCAGTTTGTTTTTCAATTGAGTTGTACAGTTTAAAGGTCACATTAAAGGTGGAAAAAGTTCTGAAATTATTTATCTTTGTCTCATTTTTTTATAGCACAGAAACCTGACATTTTAACAGGGGTGTGTAGACTTTTTATATCCTCTGTATTTAGCACCATACATCTTTCCCTCAACTCTGACTAGTTTCTCGGTCCCGGCTGCTGAAAAACATCCCCACAGCATGCTGCCACCACCATGTTTCACTGTGGTGTTCTTTGGGTGATGTGATGTGTTGGGTTTGCCCCAGACATTGCGTTTTCTTTGATAGCTGAAAAGTTACATTTTAGTCTCATCAGACCAGAGCACCTTTCCTCCATACATTTTGGCAGTCTCCCACATGCCTTTTCACAAACTCAAAACGTCATCTTGTTTTTTGCTGAAAGTAATATCCCAACTCTATGGAGCGTACGGCTTATTGTCGACCTATGTACAGATACTCCAGTCTCTGCTGTGGAACTTTGCAGCTCCTCCAGGGTTACCTTAGGTTTCTGTGCTGCCTCTCTGATTAATGCCCTCCTTGCCCGGTCTGTGAGTTTTGGTGGGCGTCCGTCTCTTGGCATCTTTTCTGTTGTGCCATGTTCTTTCCATTTGCTTATGATAGATTTGATGGTGCTCCTGGGGATTATCAAAGATTTGGATATTTTTTTATAACCTAACCCTGACTTGTACTTCTCAACAACATTGTCCCTTACTTGTTTGGCGAGTTCCTTGGTCTTCATGGCAGTATTTGGTTAGTGGTGCCTCTTGCTTAGGTGTCGCAGTATCTGGGGCCTATCAGATACTGCGACATTTAGATTGCACACAGGTGGACATCATTATGTGACTTCTGAAGGTAATTGTTTGCACCAGAGCTTTTTATGGGCTTAATAACAAAGGGGGTGAATACATATGCACATGGCAATTTTCTGTTTTCTATTTCTAAAAAATAGTTTTATGTATATATTTTTCTCATTTCACTTCACCAACTTAGACTATTGTGTTCTGATCCATCACATAAAATTCAGATTAACAAAACATTGAACTTAAGGCTGTAATGTAACAAAATAGGTAAAAAGTCAAGGGGGTTGAATACTTTTGCAAGGCACTGTATCTCTCCATAAGATTTTCTTAATTTGTTTCTCACTCCTAAGCTCATTATAAATTAAAATTCCCAAATAAATTGCTCTATACATTTTGACTGACTACTGATATCCCATGTATGGCATTTGAAAAGTAAGATTTGTATCATTAGATGCAATTATTCTATGCCGTTGCTGGGGCTTCACATTCTTAGCATGTGTAGCGTAGCTAAGCAAAAACCCTTGCAAGCCTGATGTTTAGACTTGATCATCTACTTAATGGGTAGTTCTTTTGTGAGTACTAAAAACCCCATAGACAGTGATCAAAGTTAGCGAGGGTTAGCTTGACATTAGTCCAAAAAGTTTTACCTACAAAAATAGAACACTTGCAACACCCTCACAATTACTGTGTAATCCAGCCAACAACTGCAAGTCTTAAAATAACAGCAAGCACAAACATAGTGTGAATAAACCCTGGGTTTGTCACCCGAACGTGTGATCCTATAGTGAAGATAGGGGTGAAGATCCAATGATCTTGATTGTTCAAGGTCTTTCAGTAGAACATAAAGGTATAGAAAAATGAGCTGCGTTATTAATGCATCTGATAGAGGATAATTTATAGTGTCTGCAAACAATTGTTTGCATGAAAAAAGTAAACAGTTAAACCGTTAGCCTGAAGTTTGCTGAATTTCTTGCTTTTGCCAACTGTTTTGTCTCACTGTTGACACCCCTGAAATTCCCAGGGATAATTAGCATAACTTATACAATGTTTCTTTTTGGCCTGGCGATTGTGCAGACATGCTCACTTAGCACCTGAAGTCTGCTCTACCGTGGCAAGTCACATGATTTCAGACACTTTGCTTTCCTTTAGCAAATCAGCATGCACATGTGCTGCATATTGGATATGTCATTAAAAATGAGATATCCAATATGCAAATCTCAGTTGCTGGGGGGTGTCTACATCACCCCCGGCACATTTTTTTATTTTCTGCAAAAAATGTTTGCATTCTACATGATGCATTCATAACCCACCTAACTTTCATATAACTTTAATGGATATCTTATCTCCATCCTAAGCACATCAGTTGACAAATAATGTATAAAAAAAACAAAAAAAAACAATGTCTCTCCATAGTAATCAATAACTAAACATAATGCCATAAATATGGAACATTAAGTTTTTTTAAAAAAACAAGACTTGCCTTACTTTAGTCTTGTCTAATAATTTCAAGCTAACCTTAGAAAAGTAGTTTCCATTTTTTTTGAAGGACCACTTAAGCACCACTAAGAGTTTTGACGGACCACATAAAGATTGATAATGAGCATCATGATTCACCTTATTATTGTTTTTGCCTCAATTCTTTCTATTGGTACAAAACACTTTCAAATAATAAAATATAAAATACACACATTTCTATACTTCATTTTTTATAGTCTCAGTTGATCTGTGGATCATACGATTGAATCTCATGGACCACACAATGTAATAGCTCCCATAGAGCTTAGTAACTCTAAGTGACTATATGTCTGTATACAACATTGTGAAAAATCTTTTGTATTATATTTAAAAATGCTAAAAATGCTAAACTAATATGCAAGATTTAACCAAAAATCTAAACAGTGAAAACTAGAAATGAAAACCTCTTTCTCCCCCACAATATGCATTACCATGGGTATTACACAGTGGAGGAGGCACATGGCAGACTCTCACAATAGAAAAAACAGAAAGTTATTATGATTAGACTCTAGATATTTATGCTTTCCTGTACGCAGTCTGATTGTCCCATTTCACTATATACGATAAACATATGTGTATAAAACATTTTTTATAGATCTGTTTTTCTTGTTCTTCTTTACAGTATTAATTTTCAGATTTAGGTTAAAAACACAATGTAAGGTTCTTTCAATATCCAAAATGAAACTGAAAAAAAGCACCATATATTTATTAATAACATTTTATCTACATTAAAGTCACAGAATACTGAACAGTATGGGAAAAAGAAAACTTAGTTCATAACACTGTAATGATAGTTCTTACATTTTGGATTTAATTAGTATTATTGTACATGTTAAGTAAAAAATCATTTCACTAAGATGTAAGTTTTATCAATATTTATAGAAATCTCTATATTCCTAACATATCCAATGGAATATCTTTTTAAGGTTGGTAAGAATTGAGAATCCACATAAAAGGGTCTCTCATCATGTAATTTTTTCTTTTTTCACAAGAGCATATTTAGGGCCCTATTAAATTCTCCCTCGTAGTTCTCTCGGTGCTCGCAAAAGGCAGTTTTCCTGCTGTTTGCGAGAACCGAATCTCTCGCAGCCTGCTTTACGATATGACTGCGAGAAAATGGCCGAGAATAGGCTCCGAGAGAGCTACGTAGCCTTAAATCTATGCACGAGTCTCGCATATCGTAAGAATCCCTACGTGGACAAAAAGTCCACGCAAGGGATCCGAAAGCCTCTACGTGCTGCCTCGGAACAGCCCGAGACAGCAGTGTGAGGCTCCCCCCTGCACCCTATACACATCCCCATGCTGCAGGGGTCTCTATCGGGACCCCTGCAGCACCCCCACATTAACCCCTTGCAGCGGGGGGCCCCGATCTGCATAGATCAGGCCCCCGCTGCATTTAAAACTTTTAAATTCCCCGCCGCGGCTCCTTAAAGGGACCGCGGCACACTATTACCCAATCCCGGCCGCGGCACTTAAAATTAACCCCCCTCTATGCTGGGGGTCCCCATCGGGACCCCCGAAGTGTCCCCACATAAACCCATTGCAGGGGGGGGCCCCGATCTGCATAGATCAGGCCCCCCGCTGCATTTAAAACTTTTAAATTCCCCGCCGCGGCTCCTTAAAGGGACCGCGGCACACTATTACCCAATCCCGGCCGCGGCACTTAAAATTAACCCCCCTCTATGCTGGGGGTCCCCATCGGGACCCCCGAAGTGTCCCCACATAAACCCATTGCAGAGGGGGGCCCCGATCTGCATAGATCAGGCCCCCCGCTGCATTTAAAACTTTTAAATTCCCCGCCGCGGCTCCTTAAAGGGACCGCGGCACACTATTACCCAATCCCGGCCGCGGCACTTAAAATTAACCCCCCTCTATGCTGGGGGTCCCCATCGGGACCCCCGAAGTGTCCCCACATAAACCCCCTGCAGCGGGGGGCCCCGATCGGCACCGATCGTGACCCTGCTGCAATTCAATTTTAAATTTCCCGCCTCGCGGGTCCTCAAAGGACCGTAAAGGTCCTGAAAGGACTCGCACTAAAAATATTAACCCCAGGCAACTATAATTACCCCATTAACTCATGGTGGTCAATCCAGACCACCATAAGGCTCTAATTAACCCATTAACTCATGGTGGTCAATCCAGACCACCATAAGGCTCTATTTAACCCATTAACTCATGGTGGTCAATCCAGACCACCATAAGGCTCTAATTAACCCATTAACTCATGGTGGTCTATACAGACCACCATAAGGCCTAAATTAACCCATTAACTCATGATGGTCAATCCAGACCACCATAAGGCTCTATTTAACCCATTAACTCATGGTGGTCAATCCAGACCACCATAAGGCTCTAATTAACCCATTAACTCATGGTGGTCTATACAGACCACCATAAGGCCTAAATTAACCCATTAACTCATGGTGGTCAATCCAGACCACCATAAGGCTCTATTTAACCCATTAACTCATGGTGGTCAATCCAGACCACCATAAGGCTCTATTTAACCCCATCAGTCCCATAAGGGTATATTATTACCATTATGGGCCTGTTACAACCCAACATTAACCACATAAGTGCCATGATGGTCCTCAAGGACCATTATGACACTAACTACAAACACTACACTATAACCCCCAATAAACCATTTAATCTAAACTAACCCCCCTCTACACTAATCTATTAACACTTACACTACCTACCTACACTACCTACCCCCTAATAAACCTTCCCACCACTCTAATTACAAAAAATAAAAAACCTACAGCACACAAAACAAAAAACCTACAGTACAAAAAACAAAAAAACCTACAGTACAGAAAACAAAAAACAATTACAACCCCACCCCCCACTACAGAAAACAAAAAAATACATTACACCCCCACCCCCCACTACAGAAAATAAAAAAATTACACACCTGAAAAGGAAAGACAGATAAACACAATACAATACATACATATAATACATTACATACATTACATACAATACATGACATTACATATAATATATTAAATATAATATATTACATATAATATATTACATATAATACATTACATACATTACATACAATACATGACATTACATACATTACATATAATATATTAAATATAATATATTACATATAATATATTACATATAATACATTACATACATTACATACAATACATGACATTACATACATTACATATAATATATTAAATATAATATATTACATATAATATATTACATATAATATATTACATATAGTCCTAATCAAATACCCCCTATCTATCTAACATACAATCTATTTAATTTAAAATAAATCCTAACTATATCAAATACATCCCCCTATCTATCTAATATACAAAAATTCCTAACTACATACACAGACCATTATTCTAAAGTAAAATAAAATAATTGCAGTCCTAACTACATACACAGACCCTAATTCTAAGCTAAAATCAATAAATTAAGACCACTTACCTTTAAGATGTTGCTTCAGATCACTAACCTATGGGTCAAACAAAAAATAAAAATTAGTACAAAACATTAACATCAAATAAATAAACATTCTATACATTCTAAATATTCAACTCACCTTTACAGCATGTCCAGTCACTGTTTAGCTCTTCCGGCGCGGCCCTGTTAAAAAAAAAACACAATACATGAATACATGAATACAATATATAAACAATAAATAAAATACACAAATAAACATCTAAATATACATTTCACTTACCTACCCGCGATGTCCCCGGCCTTCTCTCCTTCAGCCCCGGCTGGGCCGCGGAACCATTCGCGCTCTAAAAAAAAAAAAGAAAAAAAACTAACGGAGGTCTGCACTGGCAGACCTCCCCGACGCTACTGAACCTCCCGGAGTCGTTTCCGGGAGGAAATTGGCATTGGCGGCTTGTGATTGGCTGAAAAAGCTGTCTATCAATTTCAGCCAATCAAAAGTCGTCAATGTGTAAGCCAATCAGGATGGGATACACCCCAATATCCCACCCTGATTGGCTTAAACACTTGTCTATCTTTCTGGGAACCAATCACAACGCTCAGATGCCTTCAGCCAATCCCTATGGGATACACCCCCACGGAGTGATTGGTAGAAGACATCTGCGCATCCTGATTGGCTCCTACATTGACGACTTTTGATTGGCTGACAGCCTTTTCAGCCAATCACAAGCCGACAATGCCAATTTCCTCCCGGAAACGACTCCGGGAGGTTCAGTAGCGTCGGGGAGGTCTGCCAGTGCAGACCTCCGTTAGTTTTTTTTTTTTTTTTTTTTTAGAGCGCGGATGGTTCCGCGGCCCAGCCGGGGCTGAAGGAGAGAAGGCCGGGGACATCGCGGGGAGGTAAGTTCAATGTATATTTAGATGTTTATTTGTGTATTTTATTTATTGTTTATATATTGTATTAATGTATTCATGTATTGTGTTTTTTTTTTTTAACAGGGCCGCGCCGGAAGAGCTAAACAGTGACTGGACATGCTGTAAAGGTGAGTTGAATATTTAGAATGTATAGAATGTTTATTTATTTGATGTTAATGTTTTGTACTAATTTTTATTTTTTGTTTGACCCATAGGTTAGTGATCTGAAGCAACATCTTAAAGGTAAGTGGTCTTAATTTATTGATTTTAGCTTAGAATTAGGGTCTGTGTATGTAGTTAGGACTGTAATTATTTTATTTTACTTTAGAATAATGGTCTGTGTATGTAGTTAGGATTTTTTGTATATTAGATAGATAGGGGGATGTATTTGATATAGTTAGGATTTATTTTAAATTAAATAGATTGTATGTTAGATAGATAGGGGGTATTTGATTAGGACTATATGTAATATATTATATGTAATATATTATATGTAATATATTATATTTAATATATTATATGTAATGTATGTAATGTCATGTATTGTATGTAATGTATGTAATGTATTATATGTAATATATTATATGTAATATATTATATGTAATATATTATATTTAATATATTATATGTAATGTATGTAATGTCATGTATTGTATGTAATGTATGTAATGTATTATATGTAATATATTATATGTAATATATTATATGTAATATATTATATTTAATATATTATATGTAATGTCATGTATTGTATGTAATGTATGTAATGTATTATATGTAATATATTATATGTAATATATTATATGTAATGTCATGTATTGTATGTAATGTATGTAATGTATTATATGTAATATATTATATGTAATATATTATATGTAATGTCATGTATTGTATGTAATGTATGTAATGTATTATATGTATGTATTGTATTGTGTTTATCTGTCTTTCCTTTTCAGGTGTGTAATTTTTTTATTTTCTGTAGTGGGGGGTGGGGTTGTAATGTATTTTTTTGTTTTCTGTAGTGGGGGGTGGGGTTGTAATTGTTTTTTGTTTTCTGTGCTGTAGGTTTTTTATTTTTTGTAATTAGAGTGGTGGGAAGGTTTATTAGGGGGTAGGTAGTGTAGGTAGGTAGTGTAAGTGTTAATAGATTAGTGTAGAGGGGGGTTAGTTTAGATTAAATGGTTTATTGGGGGTTATAGTGTAGTGTTTGTAGTTAGTGTCATGATGGTCCTTGAGGACCATCATGGCACTTATGTGGTTAATGTTGGGTTGTAACAGGCCCATAATGGTAATAATATACCCTTATGGGACTGATGGGGTTAATTAGAGCCTTATGGTGGTCTGTATTGACCACCATGAGTTAATGGGTTAATTAGAGCCTTATGGTGGTCTGTATTGACCACCATGAGTTAATGGGTTAATTTAGGCCTTATGGTGGTCTGGATTGACCACCATGAGTTAATGGGTTAATTAGAGCCTTATGGTGGTCTGTATTGACCACCATGAGTTAATGGGTTAATTAGAGCCTTATGGTGGTCTGTATTGACCACCATGAGTTAATGGGTTAATTTAGGCCTTATGGTGGTCTGTATTGACCACCATGAGTTAATGGGTTAATTAGAGCCTTATGGTGGTCTGTATTGACCACCATGAGTTAATGGGTTAATTAGAGCCTTATGGTGGTCTGTATTGACCACCATGAGTTAATGGGTTAATTAGAGCCTTATGGTGGTCTGTATTGACCACCATGAGTTAATGGGTTAATTTAGGCCTTATGGTGGTCTGGATTGACCACCATGAGTTAATGGGTTAATTAGAGCCTTATGGTGGTCTGGATTGACCACCATGAGTTAATGGGTTAATTAGAGCCTTATGGTGGTCTGTATTGACCACCATGAGTTAATGGGTTAATTTAGGCCTTATGGTGGTCTGGATTGACCACCATGAGTTAATGGGTTAATTAGAGCCTTATGGTGGTCTGGATTGACCACCATGAGTTAATGGGTTAATTAGAGCCTTATGGTGGTCTGGATTGACCATCATGAGTTAATGGGGTAATTATAGTTGCCTGGGGTTAATATTTTTAGTGCGAGTCCTTTCAGGACCTTTACGGTCCTTTGAGGACCCGCGAGGCGGGAAATTTAAAATTGAATTGCAGCAGGGTCACGATCGGTGCCGATCGGGGCCCCCCGCAGCAGGGGGTTTATATGGGGACACTTCGGGGGTCCCGATGGGGACCCCCAGCATAGAGGGGGGTTAATTTTAAGTGCCGCGGCCGGGATTGGGTAATAGTGTGCCGCGGTCCCTTTAAGGAGCCGCGGCGGGGAATTTAAAAGTTTTAAATGCAGCGGAGGGCCTGATCTATGCAGATCGGGGACCCCCCCTGCAATGGGTTTATGTGGGGAAACTTCGGGGGTCCCGATGGGGACCCCCAGCATAGAGGGGGGTTAATTTTAAGTGCCGCGGCCGGGATTGGGTAATAGTGTGCCGCGGTCCCTTTAAGGAGCCGCGGCGGGGAATTTAAAAGTTTTAAATGCAGCGGGGGCCTGATCGGTGCCGATCGGGGACCCCCGCTGCAAGGGGTTAATGTGTGGGGGCTGCGGGGGTTCCTATGGACCCCTGCAGCAAGGTGTTCATGTGAGGACACTTCGGGGGTCCCGACAGGGACCCCCGCATTGAGGGGGGGTTCATTTTAGGTGCCTAGGGGGGGGTTTGGAGTACCCCCCACGGCAGGGCTTATGTGGGGGACTGCCGCGGAGGTCCCTTTTAGGACCCCCGCAGCACTTGATGAGGAGTGGGAGCCTGCGATATCATCTCGCAGGCTGTCACTCCTCATGTACATTTACGCAGTGTAGATACGTACGGGCCTGCTGCGTAGCTCATACGTTGCTCGCAGCAGGGCTAATTTAATAGCATTGTAAGTTAGAGAAACTTTGCAGTACGTAGGGCTTAAGTAGAAGCCTCTTATTTACGAGGCTGGAATTTAATGAGGCCCATAGCTTTTAAACTGCCTAGGCTCATTAAATTGTGTGTACTCTCAACACTCCACTTAGTATTCTTAATGTTTCCTTATATATCCCCATGCTTATTTATCTCTCTCTCTCTCTCTCTCTCTCTCTCTCTCTCTCTCTTTTATTATTGAACAACAACCATGTTCTCAATGAACCCAAAAAACTCATTAATATCAAAGCTGAATATTTTTGGAAGTAGTTTTTAGTTTGTTTTTAGTTTTAGCTATTTTAGGGGGATATCTGTGTGTGCAGGTGACTATTATTGTGCATAATTATTAGGCAACTTAACAAAAAACAAATATATACCCATTTCAATTATTTATTTTTACCAGTGAAACCAATATAACATCTCAACATTCACAAATATACATTTCTGACATTCAAAAACAAAACAAAAACAAATCAGTGACCAATATAGCCACCTTTCTTTGCAAGGACACTCAAAAGCCTGCCATCCATGGATTCTGTCAGTGTTCTGATCTGTTCACCATCAACATTGCGTGCAGCAGCAACCACAGCCTCCCAGACACTGTTCAGAGAGGTGTACTGTTTTCCCTCCTTGTAAATCTCACATTTGATGATGGACCACAGGTTCTCAATGGGGTTCAGATCAGGTGAACAAGGAGGCCATGTCATTAGATTTTCTTATTTTATACCCTTTCTTGCCAGCCACGCTGTGGAGTACTTGGACGCGTGTGATGGAGCATTGTCCTGCATGAAAATCATGTTTTTCTTGAAGGATGCAGACTTCTTCCTGTACCACTGCTTGAAGAAGGTGTCTTCCAGGAACTGGCAGTAGGACTGGGAGTTGAGCTTGACTCCATCCTCAACCCGAAAAGGCCCCACAAGCTCATCTTTGATGATACCAGCCCAAACCAGTACTCCACCTCCACCTTGCTGGCGTCTGAGTCGGACTGGAGCTCTCTGCCCTTTACCAATCCAGCCATGGGCCCATCCATCTGGCCCATCAAGACTCACTCTCATTTCATCAGTCCATAAAACCTTAGAAAAATCAGTCTTGAGATATTTCTTGGCCCAGTCTTGACGTTTCAGCTTTTGTGTCTTGTTCAGTGGTGGTCGTCTTTCAGCCTTTCTTACCTTGGCCATGTCTCTGAATATTGCACACCTTGTGCTTTTGGGCATTCCAGTGATGTTGCAGCTCTGAAATATGGCCAAACTGGTGGCAAGTGGCATCGTGGCAGCTGCACGCTTGACTTTTCTCAGTTCATGGGCAGTTATTTTGCGCCTTGGTTTTTCCACACGCTTCTTGCGACCCTGTTGACTATTTTGAATGAAACGCTTGATTGTTCGATAATCACGCTTCAGAAGCTTTGCAATTTTAAGAGTGCTGCATCCCTCTGCAAGATATCTCACTATTTTTGACTTTTCTGAGCCTGTCAAGTCCTTTTTTTGACCCATTTTGCCAAAGGAAAGGAAGTTGCCTAATAATTATGCACACCTGATATAGGGTGTTGATGTCATTAGATCACACCCCTTCTCATTACAGAGATGCACATCACCTAATATGCTTAACTGGTAGTAGGCTTTCGAGCCTATACAGCTTGGAGTAAGACAACATGCATAAAGAGGATGATGTGGTCAAAATACTCATTTGCCTAATAATTCTGCACTCCCTGTATATATATATATATATATATATATATATATATATATATATATATATATATATATAAATAGGAGTATGCTATAAACCCCCAAATATAATTGAAAGTGAGGAAATGCAATTATTGTTACAGATTGGAAATGCATCTAAGCATGGGCAAGTTCTGATAATGGGAGATTTTAATTACCCTGAAATAAACTGGATAAATTAGACCAGCAGTTCATCTAAGGGGAGCAGGTTCTTGAGTGCACTCAGGGATCATTATCTGGCCCAGGTAATACAAGAGCCTACTAGAAATGAGGCCATCTTGGATTTAGTTATCAAAAATAATATAGATATAGTATCAAATGTTGAAATACTGCAACCTTTGGGAAAGAATAATTACAACACAGTCTCCTTTGAGATTGAATAAAAAAAAACATAACTGTAAGGGGCTAACAAAAACTCTTAATTTTAAAAGGGCAGATTTTAACGGTCTAAGGGCAGCGATAAAACGTATAGACTGGGACAGAGAACTGACAGGTAAAAATACTGAACATAAATGGACAACGTTCAAATCCTTACTAAATAAACATACTTATCACCATATACCATGTGGAAATAAAAGTAGAAGGAGTAAATCACATCCAATGTGGCTGAACAATGAAATAAAGATGAAGATATGGAGTAAAAAACAGGCATTTATATTATACAAACAAGAGGGGACAGAGACTGCTTTACACAAGTACAAGGAAATCAACAAGGTTTGCAAAAAGGCTATTAGACTGGCTAAAATAGAAAATGAAAAGTTAGTTGCAAAAGAGAGTAAGACTAACCCTAAAATATGTTTTAAATATATTAATGGGAAGAAGGCGAGGAACGAAGCTATAGGAACATTACAATGTGACACAGGCCGTCTGATAAGTAGTGACCAGGAAAAGGCAGATGAGTTTAATAGGTTCTTTTCTTCGGTATACACAAGGGAGGGACCAGTGGTTGGGACACGGCAACATAATGGGGCTACAATACCTTCACCAAATAACTGGTTAACGCAGGAGGAAATCCAAAAGAAGTTGGAAAAAATAAATGTTAATAAAACCCCAAGGTCCTGATGGAATACATCCCAGGGTACTGAGGGAACCTGTAATAGCCAAACCATTATATCTAATTTTTCAAGATTCACTCAACACAGGGTCTCCAGATAACTGGAGAAAGGCAGAGGTGATATCTATATTTAAGAAGGGAGCAAGCGCAAACCCGGGGAATTATAGACCAATGAGTCTCACTTCTGTAGTGGGGAAGCTTTTAGAAGGGTTAATAAGGGATAATATACAAGAATATGTCTATTTGAACAGGATTATAAGTAGGAGCCAACATGGATTTATGAAGGATAGGTCATGTCAAATAAACCTAATTAGTTTCTATGAGGAGTTTAGTAGGAACTTGGATCAATATGTGGCGTTCCTCAGGGTTCAGTATTAGGTCCGCTCCTTTTTAACATATTTATTAATGACTTGGAAGTAGGATTGGAGTGTGGTGTCTCTATTTTTGCTGATGACACAAAGTTGTGCAAGGTAATTAAATCAGAAAATTGTGTACTTGCCATCCAAAGGGATTTGCATAAATTTGAGGAATGGACATCTAAGTGGCAAATGAGATTTAATACAAATAAATGTAAGGTTATGCATTTGGGAAGGAAAAATAGCCATGCAATTTATAATCTTAATGGAGCAAATCTATGGGTATCAGATATTGAAAGGGATTTGGGAGTACTTGTGGACAACCGCCTAGGTAACAGTGGTCAATGCCAAGCAGCATCTGCAAAGGCAAGTAAAATATTAACATGTATTAAGAAGGGTATAGAAGCCAAGAAAGCAAATATAATTCTCCCACTATACAAATCCCTAGTACGCCCTCATTTGGAATATGGAGTACAATTTTGGGCACCACTACATAAAAAGGACATTTTAGAGCTGGAAAAAGTACAGAGAAGGGGACAAAGCTAATAAAGGGAATGGAGGGGCTAAGTTATGAACAAAGACTAACCAAATTAAACTTATTTACTCTAGAAAAACGGCGTCTAAGAGGGGATATGATTACCTTATATAAATACATCCAGGGTCAATACAAGGCTTTGTCAAGGGAACTTTTTGTGCCAAGAGGTTTTCAACTGACAATTGGACATCCTTTGAGATTAGAAGTAAAAAGATTTCACCTTAAAGAAAGAAAAGGGTTCTTCACAGTTAGGGTGGTTAATCTGTGGAATTCTCTACCAAAGGAGGTGGTGACAGCGGAGTCAATAGATAACTTTAAAAAGGGATTGGATATATTTTTAAATAAAAAGGGGCATTAAGGGCTATCCTGGATAAATAGAGAGGGTGTATTGATCCAAGGAAGAATCCGATGGCCAGTATATGGCCAGTCAGGAAGGAATTTAATATATTTTTTCCATGTTGAGACAATTGGCAAAGTTTCACTAGGTTGTTTTTTTTCTGTTTGCCTTCCTCTGGATCAATTAACAATAAATCTGCGTATTGCAGATCAGAGGAGATCTAAAAAGGTTGAATTTGATGGACTAAAGTCTTTTTTCAACCTAAATTACTATGTAACTATGTAATATATATATATATATATATATATATATATCATATACTGTACCACAAGGTATTTTGTTTGCTTGTTTGTCTTGAGAGAAAAAACACACAGTGAGACAATGTTGTTGTTACTATACTTGTTTGTATAATTGATTTCTACATAGATTATAGGATCTATATAGTGATAAATTGCCAACCACATTTTTTAATCAACTTTAGAAACTATAATCTATGGGCTTGCCCCTTGCTTCCATTTATGCAGCATTTTAGACTGGACGCGGTAAGGTTTGGAATAGAAGGGGCAAGTGTTAAAGGACAATCATTTTAATACAACGCATTAAACCTATCAAGAAAATGGCATTTTTCTTGCAGGGTTAACCATAGGGTTAACTATCAGCCCTATTAAATTCCCCCAACGTTGGAATCCATAGCCGTAACATAGACCGCAAGCCTTGCGGCTATTAATTTGGCCCCATAAAGCAACCCGTCAATGACTTGCAGGGTAAGGGCGGAAAAACCCTACGCGACGTGGAAATTTGCACTGCGCGCCCGCAAATCCTTTGATCTGTCAAACCCATAACTGTTAAGTTCCAATCACACTATTAAATTGCAACAAATGAATTAGCGTTCAAGCCTGTAAGCCGCAAATGGGGCCCAAAAGCCAACGAGTGCTAGAGAGGACCCGCTTGGGGTGTAAAGTCCAATCCATAGCACTGTAAATGCAAATATAAACACACTACCGTACTTATATGTAAAGGGAAAGTGATGTTAGGTATTAAAATAAATAGCACAACATTCTCAAGCTCGCAAATTGGCAATATAAAATACTTTATTTTATGACTACATTCTGTGTTATATCGATCCCGGCAATCAGTGTATTACATATAATGGAACTCGCATGGACTGGAATATCATATTTACGGGGTTATGAATATTGCATTATTTCTGTAATGTGGGTCCAATCGCAACTCGTAATTGAAGCCTGTAAAACTTTGAAATCCATCCTCCATTTTTCAGTGACGTAATGATGACGATCTATGTTGCCATTGGCTGCACCTAAACCCAGAACTACGGGTCTGACTAACTAATCATGTTCACATGTCGTGCATCCAAGGTACGAAAAATGGTTTACGGGTTGGCGTCTCAAGCCTGTAACTCGCGGCATGTTCAAATTTAATAGCTATGTAACGCAGCTGAATTTCAAGCCCACAGACCCTTTGGGCTTGCTGATGCCGCCATGGGCTCCAAATTTAATAGGGCTGTATATCAGTAGTTTGATATACTCAGTTTCACATAACAGGTCATGCTTAGAAGTTTTCGTAAGGTCTATATATTTAAATGTGTGAGAAAAACTAAATTATGGCCTTTGAGGCTATGTTGGTGGAATATTAGGTTACAAAGCCTATGTATTTTGGGGATTAAATTTAATTCTTAAATATGTGCTTATGTTTCAAACATGGAAATAAAATATATGGAAGACAGTGTAGTGTGTGTAGGACATTATTTTATCAATCGTTTATCCAATGGGTTTTGTAAACCTAAGTCTGATGAAGGCACCACAGTGCTATGAATGCTTACTTTATTCTTCTCATCAGTTAGTCATTATAGGTATCAAATTTATACCACTTTTGTTATTTTTACTTCTTGTGGATACAATACATATCCAGATTTTGCCAGATCAGGGCATCTAAAGTAAAGGCAAATGCCAGAGGCGAAAAGGGGCCATGTGAATAGTGTCATTTCTGTATGAAAAAAGTAGTGATGTCTATTTTGGATATGAGAATTGTGTTGGTATAATATAACATATTCAGTTGGAGGAAATGTAATTGTTATAGTGATGCTACTGGCCAATGTAGTTCAAGAAAAGGACACTTATTTGTAAAGTATGTAACAAATTAGAAGCTATGTAAGCCATGGATAAAAAACATTTTTGGGAAATCAGAATAATCTTTTTATGAGTATGGAAATGAATTTTGTTTTTATTACATCACTTCTTGGGAGATGGATCATGAAGGTGTATTTTTATATTTATCAGTGGAGGGAGGGGTGAGTGAGGAGGGAAAAGGGAGAGGTTGGGAAGCATTGTTACAAAATTGGAGCTGAATCAAATTGATAACATTCCTCCTCACTGGCCCAGAACCAGGCAGCTTGCATCTGGAAATGCAAACCTTGCACTCCAGAAATATAAACGCCCCTCTCTAACACACAACGTATAATGGATGCCTCCACTGTACATCAGAGGCATCAATTTTTTTACTTAAAAAGTGTCATAAAACCTTTTCCTTCTTAAAGGCAAATCTAAGTTTCCTGGATTATGAATGCATCTGAGAGAAGAATCAGTTGTGTATGCAAACATTTTTGCTTGAAAAAAGAACAAAATAGACATTTACAAACTCACCCTGATGTTTGCTAAAGCTTTTTAATTTGCAAGCTGAGGCTTTTGTTAGTTGACACTCCTGAAAATCCCTGCTAGGATTAAAATATGTTTTGGCCACACAGGGAAACACAGAGGTTAGCTGATACATTTGTATTAAACTCTGGGGTCCCTGTGTTGCAAAGCAGACTGTGATATGTAGTCTCTTTCACTCTATATCCTTGTGATCTGATTAAGCTGTGAGCTCAGACCCCACCCAACCATGTGATTCCATCCTGCAGCAAGTACTTCCTTTGAAAGGTCAAACTCTGTACCTAGCTGCTTTCCTGTGTGTACTTGGTTATGTAAGCTTCCTGTGGGTGTACAAAGCTGGACTTTACTTTCCTGCCTATAACTTTGTAGGTACACTGAACTTATCTATATAACACATCTGTTTTTCTGATCATCACTGCCTGTTTCTTATCAAACATTTGAAACCCAGGAAATTTATATATACCTTTAATTATGCTCCAAGAGAACCTCAAAGGTTTAAGACATAAGTGTGGTTCTTTAAGTGTTTAAAACCCATACCATAAATTTAAACCTATTCGTACCAATTACCTATAGCCCCTATTGTGCTATGACAAAACAAAATGCATAACGTGGGGGTTAGGATTTGAGGCTACTTATCAAAGGTAGGACTAATGCATCCTCTCTGCCCAACCATTGTCTGGCAGAAGTGCATGTCTCAACCTAGGACACCAATGGATTTCGGGTGCACTTGCTTAAAATAGATAAATAACGACTACAAAAAACATGATTCTACTACCTGGTGATTGGGCTCAGGAGAGAAAAGATGCAGGCAAGAAAGCTCAATGAAAAGTGGCTGCATGAAGCAGGTTCTTCAGCTACTTCTCACATGTAGCATCAGAATTTTCCTGGAGTTCCACATGGACAATTACAAATTTGTGACCATTGTGAGCAGTTGAGTGACTAATGTTATGGAGTCCCAGGGTACAATTACATAAAGAGAATCAGTTATTTAATCAGTTATTAAAACGTAATCACAGTTTAGCAGAGAAGGGATCAGCATCACTATATCAAGAAGTCAAAAGCAGAGTGGATTGGAAAGCAACGTCTTTATAAGAAGAGATATCTGGAAAACCACCTATAATTAAGCAGGAAAAAAAGCTAGTTTTTAAATTGTTAAAATAAATAAATATTTAAGACTCTGCTAGTCCCTGGAGGAATCCATGATACATGGATCATGTGTTAGAGGGAAATGTAAGTTTCTGTAAAGTTATGGTTGCAACCTGTCT
This sequence comes from Discoglossus pictus, assembly GCA_027410445.1. NCBI lineage: Eukaryota > Metazoa > Chordata > Amphibia > Anura > Alytidae > Discoglossus > Discoglossus pictus. The sequence goes on along the minus strand of CM050171.1, from coordinate 83,533,248 downwards.
GCTTCTCAGGCAGAGGTGGAAAGGCTGCAGTGTCAATTTCAGTCTAATTCAACTAACAAGGACCAAACACCCTTCCCTCCACTTAAAACTAAAAAACACACCTTCATGATGAAAAAATTAATTCCTAGACTGATAAACAGTCTTTTCCCAAAAAAGTTTTTATGTTCTTGACTTACTGTTAGTTGGGTACATACTTGACAAACAAGTGCCTTTTCTTTTGAACAATAGTCCTTTCAGATTTTTATATGTTAAGGTAGTTTTCTTCTTCCTTCTAATTTTGTTGCATAAAATGATAGGAAATGGAATCTGAGTGGGTCAGAAAATCTGCATTGATTTGTATTTGATATGTAATTTACATCTGTAGAGATTAAGGGACCATGTACATCTTTGTCAAAGTAAGGTTAATTTTCCAATTAAGCTTTAAAGCCAATAAACACTGCTATAGCTGTATGAACTAGTCCCTGTTAGCCAATGATCTTGTGTTTATAATATATAGCAACTTGCCAGTCAAAAAATGACGGCAATAACATTTTAAGCCAGGCAATGCTGTTTGCCACACAATGCGAGGCTGTGGCCTCTCTGAGCACCTTCGGTGCTCATTGCGAGGCTCTTCCCCAGTTTACTTTACAGGCCACGCCATGAGTGCCTTAGGTGCTCATGGCGGGCCCTGCAATGAGCTGCTTCGTTGATCATTGCCGTTTATGGCAAGCCGCACCTTTCCTGCTTTGTAATGATCTCCTTCGGTGCTCATTGCGACCCCCACAATGAGCACCTTCGACAAACCTCTCCCCCTGTGTACTTTATAGGCCTGTATAGTTTAGTGGCCTACTGCCTTGGGTTAAGTGTTACTGCGTTGCGTTAAGTGTTACTGGCTTGAGTTAAATGTTACTGCCTTGTATTAAGTGTTACTGGTTTGCATTAAGTCTTAGTGCTTAGGGCTCGTATTTGCATCCTTCGTACTCTTTTTATGTCCTTCAGCCTCGTTTTCGTCTTGTTTAATTTTTTTCGGCCACCATTTTTTTTCTCGCTTTGGCGATTTTCGATCATGAACTTGCCCATGCTTAGCTGCATTTCCAATCTGTAACAATAATTGTATTTCCTCATTTTCAGCCATATTTGGGGGTTTATAGCATATTCCTACTAATATTCTTTTGGAATTTGCTGCTCCGCTATTTAACTCTACCCACAAACATTCAACATCATCACTAGTTCCACCATAAATATCTTCCCTGACTATAGACTTAAATTCAGGCTTAACATAAAGACAACTCTCTCCTCCTCTTTTACCATTGCCCCTATCCTTCCTAAATAGGTTATAACTATCCAGATTAACAGTCCAGTCATGAGATTCATCCCACCACGTTTCGGTAATGCCTATTAAATCCCATTTTTCATTAATTGCTAATAATTCTAACTCTCCCATTTTTCCTGGCAAGCTTTTGGCATTAGCAGGCATACTTCTTATGTTATGAGTTTGTAGTTTGGTGGTGCCTACCACTATACTTGAGTTACTTAGTAACACCTCCCTATTGACTATACTACCCCTCCCCCATCACCTCCCCTATGAGTTGTTAATTCATCCCTTATACCCTCTACACTTTCTATCCCATTACTTATATCTAGTACCTCTCCCCACCTACTAGTTTAAAAACTCCTCCAGCCTTTCTACCATCCTATCCCCTAGCACAAAAGCTCCCTCATCATTAAGGTGCAATCCATCCCTGCTGTAGAGATTGTACCCAAGTGAGAAGTCAGCCCAGTTCTCTAAAAACCCAAACCCCTCTCTAGTGCACCACATCTTTAGCCACGCATTAACCTCCCTAAGCTCCTTCTGCCTCCCTGGGCTAACACTTGTCACTGGTAGTATCTCAGAAAATACTACCTTGGAGGTCCTTGCCTTCAGCTTATTACCTAGTTCTTTAAAATCATTCTTTAGGACACTCCCACTAACTTTGTCATTGGTACCAATATGTACCAAGACCGCCGGTTCATTTCCAGCCCCTCCCAATAATTTGTCTACCTGATCCACAACATGCTGAACCCGAGCACTCGGGAGACAGCAAACTGTTCGATTGCTGGGATCTGGGTGACAAATAACCCTGTCTACCTTCCTAATAATAGAGTCCCCTACCACCAAAACCTGTCTGTTGCTCTGCCTATTCTGCCCTTAAACTCCTCCAGTAGAACTGTTCTCCCGGCTGTTAGAGGGAACAGCTCTATCTGGCATTGCCATTCTTGAATGGACATCCCCAACAGTTTCCCTCAATCTGGCAAATCTGTTGGTGTTTGCCAACTCAGAACTGGCCTGCCTCCTCCTGTTCCCCCCTGATTCCCCTTCTAACTGTAACCCAGCTACCTCCATGGACATCCTCACTAGCCCCAGCTCCTCCCTCCATGCTAGGCCCAGCTAAACTGTGCTCAGTGAGCACCAATTCCCTTTCCAGTGGAGCAATATTAGTAAGGGCTGCAATTCTCTCCAGTTCTCCAATTTGAGCTTGAGTGAGGTCGCCACTGGACTGACTCATAATTATTATTATTGTCTACAAAAATTCAGTGGGAAAAATAAAGAATATAAAATAATATTTGTATATAGTTTTGAAAAAAAAAATACTTGGATGGGGGGCCACCTAGGAATACCAGGAGCTTTATGCTGTGGCTCACTGGAGAAGGAACTGGCAACCCGCTCCAGTATCTCTGCCATGAATACAAAATGGATAAGCATGGTGTGTTGCAGTCCATGAGGTCATGGAGGGTTGTACACGACTGAGCCACACAAACAAACAAAACTATAGCCAAGTATTGCTTACACTTTGCACAGTGATTGTAGCAATTGGGCTAAAAATCAAAGTCAACATTACAGCTACAATTCACTTTAAATTCTATGAGCATGTACAACATCCCCCAGCCTGGGAAGAAATTAGCAATGATTAGTTTTTAACACAAAAATAAGACTATTTTGCTAACTGTAGGATAAGTCTCAAAACTGACAAACTTCAGTACAATTTTACTGCAGGAACATTTTTTTAATATTATAATTATAATTAATTTGAAAATGTAAATTTTACTACTCATAGCATAAAATCATGCCATATTTGTAAGTCTTTGTGTGTCCCTTTAATGCTCTAATCTGCAGTTATTCCAGCCGACACTTACACACACGTCTAGCACACACAAAAGCCAAGTCTGTCTGTGGGAGTTCTGTCCCATGATAGGGATCTCTGCAGGTGGAGTGACAGCAGAGGCCAACTGAACAGGCTTGCTTAAAAATGATTTATTCCCCTTCTGCAGCCATTACAGAAAAAAACAGTAGAAGAGGCAGGATTTACACAGAATAACAACGACATGGCTGTAAAGCTCTCAAAGTTGTACTCGGCAGTAGTTACTGAACCTCAATGAGCTTGCATAGACTCACAGACCTAAGGCAATGTAGGTATAAGTGCCCCATACTGTGTACTGCTGTGTCTTATTAATTGTACTCCCAGTTTACTACTTCTGGCCACCCACTATACACAAATATACTACAGGATGGAGAAATCCCTGCCCTTTATCTTTTCACACTTAGGGCCTCATTCAATTGCGATTTAGATAAGTGAACAGGCCTCTCTATAAGCATTTTTTTTACAGAATTTATTAGTTAGTGAAGACCTTGCTTTTGGATAGAAGTTCACTAACTAAAAACTTCTGTAAAAAAATATGCTCTGTGCTTATATAGAGCCCTATTAAATTGGCCAAATCGCAATTGAATAAGGTAATCAATGTAGAGCTCGTAAGTGAGGCCGTAAGTTAATTTGCTATTCAATTGGCGTCTTTTTGCGGGCTCCGAACAGTTTACAGGTTACGGCCTTGAAAACCTTGCGGTTGTTAAACCCAGAACTTACAGCCCATCGATGCCTTAGATCTCTCCCGTCCTCAAGAGTTACGATCGATAAAATCGCAAATCGCTATTCAATTGCTACAATTCCTTAAGCGCGCAAATGTTTTCACACTCGTAAAGGGTAAATGTAGGAGAAAATCCTACGAGTTTAACCCCTGTCTGCAGCACTGTAAATGCAAATAAAAAATCTATACAGCACAGTAAATAACTGGGAAAGTGATGATAGACATTAGAATTAATTGCACAACAGTCTCAAGCTTGCAAATCGGCAATAAAAAAATCATATTTTTTTTATGTGTCGTTTCGGGGTTATATCGATCTTGGGAATCAATGAGTTAATACATATCAGTCCACTCATATAGACTAGAACAGTATTGGCATTCATTTTTATTATTTTGTATTTTGAGTGTTTGAGAATCCGATTGCATATCGGACCCCTGAACCTAATTGATTGACATGTAACCTCCATATTTACTGCTATAATGATGATGGTCTCATTTTCTATTGGCTGTTTGAAATGGGTAGTTACGGCCTTGCTTAATTGATCATGTCTTCGCCCTGAACTGCTACGCACGACTGCATGGTTTATGGCTTCAGCGTCTGGAGACTATCCAGGCCGCTCCAGGACCTTAATGTGCTTCTTCTTGAGCCACTCCTTTGTTGCCTCGGCTGTGTGTTTTGTGTCATTGTCATGCTGGAATACCCATCCACGACCCATTTTCAATGCCCTGGCTGAGGGAAGGAGGTTTTCACCCAAGATTTGATGGTCCATCGTCCCTTTGATGCAGTGTAGTTGTCCTGTCTCCTTAGCAGAAACACATCCCCAAAGCATAATGTTTCCACCTCCATGTTTGATGGTGGCGATTGTGTTCTTGGGGTCATAGGTAGCATACCTCCTCCTCCAAACACGGTGAGTTGAGTTGATACAAAAGAGCTTGATTTTGGTCTCATCTGAACACAACGCTTTCACCCAGTTCTCCTCTGAATCATTCAGATGTTCATTGGCAATCTTCAGACGGGCCTGTACATGTGCTTTCGTGAGCGGGGGGACATTGCGGGCGCTGCAGGATTTCAGTCCTTCATGCTTTCTTGACTATGGTCCCAGCTGCCTTGAGATCATTAACAAGATCTTTCCGTGTAGTTCTGGGCTGATTCCTCACCATTCTCTTGATCATTGAAACTCCACTTTATAAAAAAACACCTGGGAGACAGAAATCTTACTGATTGATTTGGGATCAAATACTTATTCCACTCATTGACCTGCAAATCAATTTATAACTTTTTTGACATTACTTGTTTTTTCTTTTTTTGTTATTCTGTCTCTCACTGATAGAATACACCTACCATTAACATTATAGCCTGATAATTCCTTGTCAGTGGACAAATGTTCAAAATCAGCAGGGGATTCCAAAATCATGGCCTGTCTGGTGGGTCTTAAGGAGAGGTTTGGGAACCAATTACCTACATGATTGTCCACAGATCTAAATTAACATTCATTTTATTCAGCAGTGTGATCTTGCGCTAGGTTTGCAATGCTCCCTCGTACTTCTCCAGGTACATTTGCAAAGAAGATTATAAAATATCCCATATTTGTATATCCATCTGCCAAGAGGAGGGAGCTTTGGAAAGTTATTGGACTGCACCGATGGAGTTGTCCTGCACTGCATATAACAGGTGATAAATTAAAGGTTGTTTTTATTTTTTTAAACTTTCTAAAATATTTTTCCATTATCTATTCTATTTCTTAAAATAACTAAATAGACAGAAGTGGCCTACCCAGTTGCCATTGTTTTCACGACTGCCTAAAATAATACTTCTGAAGTGAACTATCAACTTACAAACTCCTTTGGCGTGTTTAAGTGCCTGTGAGTTTTCTTTAGAGACTCTTCACTTGTTTGAAAAAGTGCACTGAGACATTTCAGAACTCCTTGAATTACTCCTACGGCTGCACTTGTTTGAGGTGTTAATTTCAAATGGAACAAGATCTGAACGAAAATCTTGGATGGGATTCAAAGCAGGAAAGCAAAGAAATGGTTAGAGACTTTACAGTGGGTACCACATGTCCCGACTCTGCCATGGAGGAATACTGCTTGCTTTTTGCTTCATTTTTCAAATAGCTGAAATTTGTAGACCTTTCCACCTATCCACAGAGCATTAAATTACCTTAAAACGTAAATGCAGGACACATTTCTAAAAGTGTCCTGCAACAAACTGCTAGAGAGTTGCTTCCATGTGCCTTAGTATTAATTAAACCAATACTGCTGCCAAAGGATTCTGGGTAAATGCAAACTGCACAAAGAGGTCACTTTTAGTGTTGTGACTAGAGTTGACAAAAATGCTGCTACTGTTCCAATACTTACAAAGCAATATTCACATTGCTCTGGAATGTTTATTAATAGACTTAACTGCAACGTCTCTGCCAGACTACTGCAAAGTTTTGAGACGTTAAACTGGCATTTGGTGAATCTAGCAGCGTTTCACATTTCACATGACCAGATCACCTCTTTATGTCTTGTCATCTGCACATACTGATATTTTTGGTAATAAAAATAAATAGCAAAATGTATATAGCGCTTAAAAAATGTCTAATTGTGGCCTCTTGCTAAATTGTGAAATTTCTTCCTAAAGGAGACTTGACCCTTTAAACATTGCAATTACCAATCAAACACATACTGGATCTCCTTCAGTGGGAGAGTCAATTTAACGCTACCCCTTTTGGCGCTGATTTTCTTGTAATTCCCTGTTTAATGCTAAACCTCGCTATAACGCACTTTTAGCCTGCCAGATCCCTTAAACGATCCGATCCTCTATAGCACTGCCTCGCTATAACACTGTTTTTGCCTCCCGGACCCCATTCACTTTAACAATGTTTATTTCTACAAAAGATAAAGGATGACCCAGAAGCTTCAACATCACAAATGTAACGTTTATATTTATGCTAATATTCAGTTTGTGTTATGTTTGCTGTTTGTTTGAAGTTCATATAAAACCAAAAAAGTTCATATTTCAATTGAAATTGTGTATTTTTTCATGAGTTCCCCTATCCCTATCTTCCTTATGTTAGACTGCCCCGTTTAGAACTGTTTCATTTAAGACTCCTATTACTTAGAACCTACAGCGTTAAACAAGGTATTCCTGTACTGAAAAAATACAACGAAGAACTTGCTGGCAAATCGTCATTTTTTTTATCTGGGATTTGAGCTGCCCTGAACGCTCTATTGAAAGTTTTACTTCTAAAGAATGCCTCAGGTACAGTTTTGCATCCTTCTTTACACGTTCATACCAAAAGATGACTATTACTGTATATGATTAACATTTTGGCAATACTGTGAAGCTTCAGTATTTTAATAAACTGGTTCGCACTAGATTAAAGTTTAAAATGACCCACTTATCAAAGTGCGGATAAAAGTGGTTTGAAAAGCCAAGTTAAAATAGCTCCTAGAGAAAACATAGGAAATGGAAACAGAATTAAACTTTATTCCCACTTGATAAATAGGCTCCATAGAAAAGAGAGAAAGTTGAAATATTTTATATTTTAAAACCAGAGGTGGAGCTACCAGTGGTGCAGGTGGCGCAGTGCATCAGGGCTCTCCTATGAAAAACCCAGTCCTGTATTTTTGCAATAATTTTTTTTTCTGTAGTGTATCAGCACCCCTGGGGCACCGTACCAAGTTTGAACCTATCACGGCCCCAGTCCCGCAGGCTGGGGATGTGTATCAGGGAAGAGGTGAAAAAGACCAAGGGACGAATGACAGCAAAATACAGGGGGGGAGGAGGCGGGTTCTGTGAAGGGGGAGCAAAGGAGATAGGGATAGGTGTTATGTGATGTGGGTGCTCTGTGGGAATGGATGTTGTGAGGGGGTGCATGCTGAGATGGACTGGGTGCTATGAAGAGATAGTATATGTATATATATATATGTGTATTTGTGCCCCCTACCCTGTAAAGGATGTTGTCGCAGGCAGGAGATAACACAAGGGGAGCAGCAATGAGAAAGGGTCTTGGGAGGCACACTGAGTGAAATGGAATGGGGGGCTCAGTGCTAACAAATTTTTATGAACCTCTGCCCTCAGGGGGAACCCAGTTTTTTTCTCACAGGAGCCCTACATTCCCTTGCTCTGCCACTGTTTAAAACCACTTACTCCCAATTTTAACCTTTTTGATAAATATACCCCATTGTCTCTCAATAAAAAATGTCCATCATGATGTCATTCACTGCTATATTCTAGAAAGGTTAGTTTGACAGCAAGCAAAGGCATAAACGCCAGCTTTAATAATGAGTAAACTACTGCATATCAGGAACAAGATACACTGAGCCAAAGATATAAGCATAATTAATATAAAACTTTACATATTACAGGAAAAATAATAGTCAGTTTTAAGTAGATCTGCCTCAAAAGTGGCATTAAAACAGAAAAGCTTCTGACAGTGAGGACCATAGAACAATTCATCTACATACCCACTATTCAGATAATGTTTAATAAGGTGAGAGCTTTCTTATTTTCCTGTATATTTAACATTTGAACTACAAAAATTTCTGAATTAGTGATTTAAATTGAGTTAATCAAAGCAATGTTAATAATACAGAACAAGGTCTTTCAAGGAACTGTATTGCACATTATCAAGGAGACACCAACTAAACATGAACTAAGCAAAGGCGTATTATGCTGTAACGTCTCAATGAGAAATACATTTTATAGCTACCTGTACAAGGAAGAAACAAGTTGAAAAACTTAAAAAAATTGTTGTAAAGTAAAATGCAATTTAAAATACCTGTTGAAGTAAATGTATAGTGTGTCATATTGTTAATTTAAATTAAATTATAATCGAAAATGGATTACAAAGAGCACCTGCGGTAAGATGCACAATAAAATGCCACTTATAAAAGTAAAAGGCAAAGGTCTATCTTACCCAGGAGGTTACTAGAACGATGGTAGTAATGATAGTCAAGTAATGGAACTCACAAACAAAGTCGTTTGTGATAATAGGCAGTGACTTTAAAAATTGCCTAGCATATTTTTAGATTAATACGCATCCACAGACATTTAATATAGAATAGCTAAGTTATAGATGTAGGGGAAATCTGATTGCCAGTTTTTTTTTTCAAAAGAAAAGTACGGTATTTATTTTTTTATTATATTAAATATTTGGTTATTTTGCTTAGTATTCTTTCCTTCCTTTACACAAATACAAGTACATCATGGATCAGAGTAGATACAATAAAGTTGGATTTTTTTTGTCTACTAGGTTACCATGAACTGTCACTCAAAGATATATGGCTACATACAATGATAGATGCCAGCTGTGGTAAACCATGTACTATTGTGTAACTATAGGCATAATTACAAGAGGATATAAGATGAAAAGAGATTGCTTCAAATATAAACATCACAGAAATGTTGTTTCATTTATGACATTTTTGTGACATCCATAATCAGAACTAGTAATTTTGTGCACCTGCAGACGAGTCATAAGTGAATGAGTACAACGTCAAACAGGAACCTCTCCCGATCCAAGGTTTTTGTCTTGTCTGATCAAAAAATTCTCAGTCACAAAGTAATATTTAGGAATCTTTGCTAACGTTTTAATAATCAAAAATTATAGGTTATCCATTGTACTCATTTTGTTTTCTAAACTATATAATTATAGAGATCTGCACCATTTCCCAGGTTTAGTTCTCTATACTAATTTGTGGCCACATGTGATAAAAAGGTTCCAGTACGGCGATACTTTGTATAAGTGCATCTTAAGATAGTTAATCTATCAATATAAGGATTTTTACGTGTCATTTGGTGACAGTCTTATAGTCAGGTGGTGGAACTTGCTGTTTTGTGGCTATATACGTTGATTACAAAAACACTGAAGGCCCATATTTACTGCTCTTTTTAATAGACAAAAATGTTTTGGAATGTTAAAAAAATATAACCTTTAGTTTATAATCTATTATATTACATTTTACTTTCACGTGCGGGCCATTTGTTTGATACCTGACAAGATTAGTGATCTGTGAGAGACCTTGCGTGTAGATACCATCTATATTCAGTCCACTGGATGACTGTCTGAATGATTTTCACAATGTTCTTGAACATAAAAATAATAGGATTTAACTGAAGTTGTGATCTAGATATTTACAGCCTTATTAAATTGTGATTCAGTAAATTTAAAAGGGCTCTATTTAAGCGAATAGCATATTTTATTTACAGAAGTTTTTAGTTAGTGAAGACCTTGCTTTTGGATAGAAGTTCAAGCTTAAATAAAGCACTTTTACATTACCGAATCACAATTTAATAAGGCTGTTAATGTGGAAGCTACGCATTAACCCCCTTCTGGTTTGCTTCCTTGTTGTGGTGAAGGGGCTTGTGTACTTTAATAAGCTGTGAGCTATACCATGTACAGTCACCCAAAATGGGCAGGTCATAGCCTAGAGGTCTGACAAATCGCGGCCCACTGGAGAAAGAACTGGCATCCCACTCCAGTATCTTTGCCAAGAAAACCATATGGATAAGCACAACCAGAAACATAGGCAAATGTGCCTGGGTGCTACTATCCATATGGCCACTGAGTGTCTGACACGACTGAAGGACTCAACAACAAAACAATTCATCAACAGCAGAAAAAAGGTTTTCTCTAAAAATGCTTTTATGGTCATGGCTTACGTAGTTGCTAATGTTGTTAGTTTGTAACTTTAAAAACATGTGACATTTTCCCAAAACACAAATATAAAGGCATTTATGCAGTATGTAGGAAATAATATTTTAAATAACTGCATAAATAAATTAACTCATTGTGCTACACATGAATTAACGGGCAAGCATAACTTTTAGTAATTTTTATTGCTCTTCAGAAATAAATTTACCTTGCTTGGTGGGTGAATGTAGCCATTAAAAACTATCAATTACTAAACCCTGGGCACCTCATGTCCTCTAATTCACATGTGGTGTTGAAAGTCTCTGTGTTCCTTTTTCCAGTCTAGCGTGACTACTCAGGGAAAATGCATTATGAGTAACTTCAATATAGCCATTGCCATTCCTCTGTTTGTGTTTCCTTGCAGCAGTCTGCATTTTAAGCCAATAGCACACAAGGTGGACTTCTTGTACTACTCTTTAGGACTGTTACTGGCCCGTCTTCCTTTAATTACAAAAAAAGATAATTTTATAGATATTGCCCGTTTAATTATAAGGGTTGGGTTTTCACAGAAGTATACCTAAGGTTTACTTGGTTTTGGAGGTAAATGGATAAAAATAGTAATAATTGAATATGTGCACTTTAAGGGGTTATTTATCAAAATGCATTTAAATAGGAAGTTAAAAAGCAGATTACATACAAGCACAAGTTTTGACTACAGATTCCATTTTGTCTCAATTACACCTTAGGACAGTCTTATGCATATCATATTATATTTGCGCTTACCACTTCAGCTGGTAATTTATACATATCTACCACCCAGCTGTACAGTAGCACTTGTGCAAATCATAAAAAAAAAAAAAAAAAAAAAAAAAAAAATTTAAAAAATAAATAAATGTATTTACACATTTTCCTAAATATGTTTAAATCTTCTTCTACAAAGTTTGTATCATCAACCAGTCTTTTTTAAGTCCTTTGGTAGGTACGGTAAGTATCTTAAAACCAACTGAAAATAAAATAAAGTATTGGTAATATCAAATACTGTTTGCAATATGAAAAAAAATATCATGAATTATTAAACAATTATTTTCTATCACTTTTAAAAGGAAGATTAAGCTTGTCAATATTTTAAATCATTAATAATAGATTTCTAAAAAAATAGCTATTAAATAACTAAAAAAAAACTGAATAGGAGGAGCTAAATTATATCCCAAATAAATATAAAGCCCTTTCATTAAAATCAAAGTGCTCTCCGAATAGCACACCAAGAGATGAAATACATTTACACATACTGATTACTATTGTAGCACAAGCCATTTTATATATTATAAGTATAATTAATAGGAATAACATATAATTATAGGCTCAAATGCCTTAAAACATGACTGATGATTATTAGTTACAAATGCATTTTACTAAGTCAGTTACAATGGTGATAAATTACTGCCAAACACAAGTTCTAAAACTAAGCTCATATACTTCAGAAATACAAACAAGATACAATATATAATGAATAAAGAAACACTCTTAAATATTCATGAGTTACTATTAAAGCAAACAAAAATATATAGTTCATAGCAGTAAGTATAAGGTCTAAATGACTAAACAACCTATCAAGTTTATTATCACTTAAAATTCAGATTTTGAAAAAAAAATCACAGAATGAAATGGTTAAAAGATAATCTATCAGCAATATCTGTAACATACCTTTGAATGGAACATGTTCCTGGAGTGAGCATGTGGGCTAGTGTTACTTCTTGAATGGAGGCCACTCCAAGGGATTTTTCCCTAGTGAATAGAATGGGGTCAGAGAGTCGCTTTGGGGACAATGGTAGCCACAGACTTGCTGGATTTCTTACAATCACACACCATACCCCCTGATCAAATACCTCTTTTGTAAAACTGATATAAAACATGTCATACAATGATGATTTGGAAGAATGACATGGGTATACTTCCCAAAGAGATCAGAGAAGGCCTGTTATACAGAAAAACATCAGAGGGCAGCTGGAAACAAACAAGGGCTCTAACAAAAAGGGACTGGACGTATTGTGTCACTGGCGCCTACCACATATCTAATAATTTATCTTATTTCTCTTTTGTCTTCATATACAAAATATAGGCACATTAAACATATTGTAGCCTTCATATTGCATTCCACAGGTATAAATATCATTGATATAAATATGAAGTACAGTAACACTAGAACATATTTTAAAGAAGATCATTCTCTAGTCCAATACAAAGTTGCATTTGATATGGGGGGGCTTAGAATAGAAAATAATACAATATTAAACTGCTATTACAAATAATGTTTTCATATTAATAGCCAATACTTTTCAAAGTAGGCATTGGCCTACCTTAGTCATTGTTAAAATAACTCTGGATTTAAAAAAGACCATCACTTACTATAAAACAATATACAAAAGAACTAGCGAATTACAAAGTGCAGAATAGATGCTTAAAATAGCAGTACAAAGGCCAAAATTCACTAAACTTCAAAGGGCTTTGCATGGCTAAGGATGAGTTGGACATTTTCATTACAGATTCAGAAAACCACTTTGCAGCCTTGGTGAAGCCTAGTAAGAGTTGGCTAACAAGACATTAAATATAATGGTGAAAAATTGCTAAGGGCATTACCCTGTAGAAATTGCATTCTAACAAACTCTAATAATAAACTAGGGAAATGTCACATACAAATGTTATTATACAGAGGTCGAAAATTAGTTTGGAAACTCGAAATTGTACTAGCCAGGAGTACTCATTTTCATTTCTAAATGATTAAGTTTAAAACCTTCCAGTGGCTCATTCCACCTAATTAGTCATAACCTGTTATGTTTTTATTAACAATTCTCAGATATATTGGTACGTTAAAAAAAAAGAGAATTTCCAGCCATTTTCTTACTTTACAACTATGGTGGAAGCTCATGGGCAGCGATTAGTGACATCCATTTGTCCCATTACTTGTGATAAAATATATTATGAATGCTGATTGCTCTATGATATTTGCAATGCATCTGCAGATTTCTATGTTAATAGAAGCCTCATCTTAACAAGTCAAATATTTTTAAATTAGCTTCTATTACAATAAAAACTAATTGTAATAATTATGTGAATGAGTACCTTTCGGATTGTGATGTGGGATATTTGGATAGCTTGAATTTATAGAAAAAGTCAGAAAGAGTATACCGTAAAGGAGTTGATTTTTGGAATTATGTTTAAAGTAACAAATTGGTCCGAATATAAGCCGCACCCGCATATAAGCCGCACCCGCATATAAGCCGCACCTGTAAAATTCAAGGGGAAAAAATAGAAAAAAGCTAGTACTCAAATATATAACCCGCACCCTTAAAATTGGAGAGAAAAAGACTGTCTCCAAGTGATCAGCCATTGCAAGAAATAGGCTTTCTTATTAGTACTGTAACTTTTTTTGCAGGTTACAGGATGTTAGAATCACTAAAACCTTAAATCGCTATTCAATTGCTACAATACAGCAGTCTCAAGCACGCAAATCGGCACCCTTAACTAGCAATCGCTCAAATCGGCAGTAATTTTACGTTTGCGAATAGAAGCCGCACACGTAACTTGCAAGCTCGCAAATCGGCACCCTCAACTCGCAAAGGCGCAAATCGGCAGTAATTTTACGTTCGCAAATATAAGCTGCACACGTAACTCGCAAGCTCGCAAATCGGGAGTCTTTTTTTTTACGGTTGCGAATATAAGCCGCACCCGTATCTTGCAAGCTCAAAAATCGGAAAAAAGGTGTGGCTTGTATTCGGACCAATACGGTATATAAATAAGTTGCTGCATGGTTGTTTTAGAAGAGAAACATTCCTAAAATGCTGGAAATTGCAACTATTGTTTTAAACAGAACACATTTATCACGCCTAAGTAATAATACTTTAAGCCCATAGATAGCTGACTTGTGTAAAGTGGTACATGATGTAAAGATATATCAAATATAATAATGATATTCCTAAATCACCTAAAATCTTGTGTCCCACATCATATGTTCAATAGATTTTACTCACCTGCTGAGAGACTATGACGTTCTTAAAAAACAACATTTATAATTGTACCTGTCCAGCTGTGCCGCTATCAAATACTGATTTGTGAGTCATTTTTTGTAGTTAGAATGTTCAAACAGGGCTATAGGCTGGAAAAAAGGTCTAATATTAACTAAAATGTTGGGTTATGTCTTTTATTAAAGGCATTTAAACACATATGGCCTCTAATTATCTCTCAATATAACAGGATGCATCACCCGACAGGATATTTTAAGATGAAATCATGTGTTACGTCTAATTATCCAAACTTATCAAAAGTTGCAGAAACTTCCCTGTGAAATTATATATCAATGTGCATAAGGTATCATCTTTTATCCTATATGGTTTTTGGTTCTAGAAATGTTTCTATTATACATACTTACAAATATGTATATCTGTAGACATAAAAGCATGGCTAGCCAGAAACAAGGATTTGCACAAAAATGTTTGTGTATATTTAGAATTTCCATGAATAGTTGCAATTAATAAGTACTCAGCATGACTACCCCACTCCAATCTCTGCATTCATTAAAATTATCACATATATAGTTGTGAGCGTACGAGTCGTTGCTCACGCTTGCGGGCTCGCGAAGCGAGGGACTTGGCTCGCGAAGCGAGCCGCGGCCCTCGCGTAGCGAGCCGCGGCCCTCGCGTAGCGAGGTCACTGGGCAAGGGCCTCAGTTGCTGGCATGGAGCGCCGAAGGCGCTCCATGCCAGCAACTGAGGCCCCTCGCGAAGCGAGGGCCTCAGTTGCTGGCGAGGTCACTGGGCACGGGCCTCAGTTGCTGGCATGGAGCGCTGAAGGCGCTCCATGCCAGCAACTGAGGCCCCTCGCGAAGCGAGGGACTCAGTTGCTGGCGAGGTCACTGGGCAAGGGCCTCAAACCCTCGCAAAATTCACGTCGCTACTCAAAAAACACGACACACAAATTACGACACTCGCTAAATTTTACGAGGAACGCAAACAACGTACGAAACACGTTACCACACATTACGACCTCGCAAACATCGGACGCAACACGCCGACATACAAACATTTAAAACACAATACATACACACAGCACATACATAAAAAACTTACCTACACCAAGAGGGAGCACCCAAGACCTCAAAAATGCAACTTACACCTCGATTTTACTCGAAATAAAACAGTTTAGAGACTAAAAAAAAATCTAAGCGAGAGAAAAAAATGGCCGCCGAACAAAACGAAAACGAGGCTACAGCACTCTAAACTCGCAAAACACCACAAAACACCTACGGATATTCCGATACAGACCTATACCACACATTACTCGCCATTTTACACCAATGCGGAAGTACACGACTACGCTAACGTTTTGGTCTCGCGCACGCACAGTGTTACACTGCACACATTCAGCATGCTTACACAGCAGCTCCACACCACTAATGCTGCAGCAACATCAACACAGATTGCCAGCTCTTCATCACAATGCTTCAAAATAGGTACACTATATTCATTTACTAATTTAGCTACCTTACAATTTCATTGCCGTCATTTTTTGACGGGCAATTCGCTAGTTTCATTATAATGATGTACACAATGCTGGCAATAACACTCCACTTTTTACTTTGATACTGTAGAGTCTGCAAAAACTGATTGTTTATAGCAAATATAATACAGTAATAAACATGGTCATAACATTTTTGCATAATTAGGGGTGAATACACAGTTATAAATGTATTTATATAAATGGGAGAGAGCACTTCAAACTTTTTAGGAGACATTGGATAGCGGGAGACAAATTCTTCTGTGATAATAATGGCTAGAGCTCTCAATGTAAGATATCTATAACATGCAATATTGCAATGGAAAAAAACATAGCTTAGTGAATAATGTGATGGCCATGACAGAGCTTTAAAGTCTGTTTTTGGCGTGTGGCAGCCCTTCAAGGCATTGTTCCTAAACAATTTGCTATGTGTGCTGCCTCTTTATGATCATTTATAGGACATGCATGCCTGTCTAAAGATTATACAGAGATTCATTTATTTATTTCCTAGCTCTCTCTTTCTTTCTTTTTATCTTCCACAACAACATTTAGCTTATAGTGGGCAAACCAGTGATAGAAGCCCTCCACTGTGCATAATACAGTAATTTATTTACTATATTCTTCACAATGGAGGACTTCTAACATTATTTTGCTCACCATAAGCTAAATGATGTTGTGGTAAATACTCTTCCCACAAAATCTAAAGCACAAGTTAAGAACCAGCCCCACAGTTACAAGATAAATTTTAAGATTGAAATGGAACCCTTTGTGGGTAGGTCTCTTAACTTGTGCATAATCCATCCTATGCTATGTTTTAAAGCTATGTAATACATTGAGCAAATGCCTAAATGGAGTCATGTATTAAGTGGTTTTAAATTAAAGAGTGAAAATGCATTGTTAACTTATGTGCATGTCCCTACCCAGTTTCCCAGAGTTCAGTGCAATAACTGTATTTCTGGGAATTCTGAGCAGAAAATATATTTTGTAACTTATTTTTAGAGATTTAAACATGAACACAAATATACTATATATATATATATATGAATCAAATTGTAAGTGAGCTTATGCTGTTCTGGTATGGTAATGAACTAAATAATACATTAATAAAGGAATATACTTTACCTATTTTGAAGTAATAAATGCAGGAAGCATTATGCTGAAGAACTGACAATCTGTTCTCATGTTGCTGCAGCATACAATGTGTGTTTTGAGTGTTGTGGAGCT
This sequence comes from Discoglossus pictus, assembly GCA_027410445.1. Taxonomy (NCBI): domain Eukaryota; kingdom Metazoa; phylum Chordata; class Amphibia; order Anura; family Alytidae; genus Discoglossus; species Discoglossus pictus. The sequence goes on along the minus strand of CM050171.1, from coordinate 83,515,975 downwards.
GCTGTGTAAGTGTGAGCAATGTGCGCAGTGTGTAGTGTAAATAGTGTGAGTGCGCAAGGAAAATCCGTTAGGGTAGCTGTGTACTTCCGCATTATGTAAGTTAGTGTTGTAAAATGGCGCCTAATGTGTGGTACCCGGCTGTTGGTGATTTAGTGTCCTTGTTCTTAGAGCTCGTCCGGCTTTTTCGGAAAATCCGTATGTGTTCGGTGGTGTTTTGCGTCTTTAGGGTCCTGTAGCCTCGTTTTCGTTTTTTTGGCGGCCATTTTTTCTCTCACTTAGGTTCTTTTCGGGTGTCTAAACTCTTCAATTTGGACTTAAATGGAGGTGTTACCTCACTTTTAGAGGTCCTGGGTGCCCCCTCTTGCTGTGGGTAAGCTTTTTATGTGTTTGTTGTGTGTATTTATTGTGTTTTGAATGTTTTGAGGTGCGCGGGTAGGAGGTCAAAAGTCGTAATTTTGCAAGGTCGTAATGTTTTTTTTTCTAAGTCCCGCGTCTCGTATTTCTGTGTTGTAAGTCCATAAATGTTGCGAGGTCCACAGTTGCTGGCAAGGAACGCCTTTGGCGCTCCTTGCCAACAACTGCATCCCTGGCTTCGCGAGGGCCGCAGCGTTAGCAACAACTTTTGACAACCCGCAGTTATGACAACTATATATGTGATATATATAAATATATATATTATAAGACAATGCCCCAGAGGATGGTGTAAGATACAGCATTTTGAAGAATTCTATGTGACAGAGTTAAACTCCTCCATAGTCTTAATTGGCCCAGGTGAACAGCATTTAAAGGTCTGGAAAGGAGAGATGAGGCCTTCTTAGTCAGGCCTGGCTGGCCTGAGACTGTAAGTTCTCAGGCAGGAGTGTAGACTGCCAGATTGATGAGAGTCTGTGGGACAGAGAGAGCGACAGACTATTTGCCGGTGTGGAACTTTGAGTCACTGTGAGAAGAAGATTTTGCAAGAGCTACAAAGACAGAGAGAGATTTGTTAAGGCTGCTTGACACAAGAGCCAGTTAGTGAAGGCTATTTGGAATGCTGCAGTTCCCCAAAGCTGAGAGAGAGAGAGAGAGCCAGAGAGGTGGATACCCAAAGTGGGACAGAGCAAGCACGAGAGAGAGACCCAGAAAGGTGGACATCCAGTCTGGGACAAAGGCAAACGGCTTAAAGTGACAGACACCGGATATAAAGATACCAAAGTATGTACTATGCTAAACCCCAGGGAAAAGCCTGAGCGTGTGGACTATCTGAGTAGCATAGGTGCAACAAAATTAAAGGGTCCCTGGAGGTTGGGGTATCTGGAGAGAGGACGGGCCAGAACCTCACCCCTCTGTGTGAAAAGATTGTTGTTTTACCTGAAGGCTGAGAAGAGGTTTCAGGGCTAGTCAGAGGGTTCCTGAAAAACAGTAAGCCCGTATATGTAGATGTTTATTTCATGCTGACAATAAGCTATTTTGTTTGGAAACATTTTATTAAAAGAAAAGATAAAAGCATATTGTGACTCTGTGGCTTATGTGGATCACTGGAGAAATCAATAGCCAAAGGCCTGCCAGGTCACACTAGTATTAGAAATACTACCGAGGAGCAGTCCTGTTCGGCCATCCTTGCCACAATATATATATATATATATATATATATATATATATATATATATATATATATATATATATATATATATATATATATATAGGGGAATCTACTATTAGTATTTCTCCTGACTTGACAAAGAGAAGTAACTCTCAAAAGCTAGTCATAATATTTATGAGTATGTTTGTCCAATAAAAAAGGTATAACTGCAATACTCTGATTATTCATTTATATATATATATATATATATATATATATATATATTATTTATTTATATTCATATATTGTTTACAAATGCAAAAGTGGATGCGAGGTGGTTATGAGGGATGCAAAGTACATACAGTATCGATAAAAGTGTGTGGCAGCAATTCCGTTATAAAATGTAAACAGATTTGATTTACTACTCTGCTTGTGTGCACATAATAAGCATTCAGTCATGTTAATTGTTTACTCCACATGTAGTTCACACACTTGCTGTTGAGATGGTTCAAGATACTCTTCCTGCAGTCCATAGTCTGTAACTTAGAAGAACTTTATTTAGAAAATAATTTCATTTTTAGCAAGTGACTCGTAGCTGCTTCTCAGCAAAGAGCTTTCCAACATTTTCATTTTTTGGCATCCATCACACCATGTTAGTTTTCATTTAAAAAGCAGGTTAATTTACTTGGTGCAATTGATGAACAAGGTTCTGATTTACATGGTTACAAATAACAGATAGTAATATTTTTTGCTGAAGACACAAGTTAACAGCAGCAAAACAAATAACATTAGGTACCGTAAAAGAGAGTCGAGCTGAATTGCTTTTAGTCCGTTCAGGTCTAGCTGTAAAATACAATGCTCCGTAGCAGCTCTTTGGATGGCAAAGTCTTTTTCTTAGGTTTTTCCCAGGGCCTAAAATGGGAGGGATTGAAACAAACCAGAAAAAAAGAATACAAGTGGAATGCTTTGCTTACAAAAAAGCAAACAATTTCTTTTTCTGTCATGAGTGAAAACTTTGAAGTTCATCTCCACCTCTTGCGTTCAGGAGTTTCATAGCAAAACTGCTACACTGCCAAATATTATTATAAAATGACTTTAAAGACACATTTTCTGTGATGCTTTTTTGTTGGAGACTAGACATAAGAGTAAAAAAAAAATAATGCAAGTATGAACAGCTGTTACGTGAATTAACCTTTTTTAACAAAAAAATATGACTTTTTAAAACAATATTTTTCAATATATCATTTTTGGATCTGATAGATTGTTTGCACACGTCAGCTGGAATTTTACGACATTAAATTCATAAACTTTGTTGTTAACAATGAAATGGCTGTGATCATGGAACATGTAATAAAGTTTTCCACCTTCTTAAAATAGTTAGACCTTGTTTTTACATTAAGGAATGTGTTCTCAAACAGGTACTAAGACATGGCACTGTGTATCTCATCCAAAAAGTGGACAGTGGGTAAATACTAAAGGCTTATTAAATGATTCACCAAAGGCCAAAGATCAAGACGAGACTGTTCAGCCCAAAATCCCCAGGCCATTTACGCACATAAAAGAAAGCATATAGGAAGTGGCATTTATTATGAAGATTTATGAAGAAACCGGTGCTAAAGGAACAGTCAGCTGACAAGGATGTAAATCTCATCTAACAGAGAGAAGGTCTTTATCAGATTGGAACTTTCTTCTTTTAGCCTGTCTTTTGAAATAATAATTACAGATTTCTCAGTGGTAAAATAAAGAAAATTTCAAGGCCAATTGGTGGATGAAAGGATGTAAGTATGGGTATAGAAGGAAGAGTGAAATATCACCGGCTGTTTTGCTATGACTTACTGCAGGATTTATAGTTTAGTACCGCCTTGGTGTGTATCTGCAAGTAATGTATGCTTGTCACATATATAGCATAAGCAGCCAACTGTGCTAGATATCCATACATTATTCGACAGATGTTAAAGCCATCACTGGTTTCTACTAGTTACAGAGTAAAACATTCACTGTTTGGCTTCTCTTGAGAACGACTGAGCTTGGTGCAAACTGGCACAAGCTATGCACCTTTCCATTTAAAATGGCATCCAACTCAGTAGCTTAAGCGACCTGCATTGAATTGAACTGTTATTCCTGTTAAAATATGTTCCTTATGACTACTTCTGCAAATGTTGTTAAAATAAAACTAATAATGACTCTAGAGAACTAAGAAAGAATGTGTCTTGCACAGTATGTGAGTTTTTGACATCTCTGTACAATGCGTGGTTTTAGTTCCATCTGACGTGACGATTCTTAAATTCTTTATAATATTGATTGCCCTGGATTCGAACTGTTAAAGAAAATAAGTACTTTCAAGCTGTAATGAGAGCATTTTGAAGTGGTTGGTGGCTTGGCACAGTAAGTTACACTAAAGAACAATAAAATGTGCAGGTATCTATGCTACAGACTTTTCTCCTTGCTTTACTATCGTAAAAATAAATGGTATGATATTTCCAAAAGCAAGTATGAACTGTATAAGTTATTAAGTAAAACAGTTATTTAGTAAGATTACAAGAATTATAAATGGAAGGATTATTATTTTACTCAATATAAAAGAACAGTACATATTTATTTTTAGATAGCCTGTGTGGCAAGTATTCTATATATCAGCCCCAATAAATTGCTACGATTTTATGAATCTTAGCTCGTAACGTAGCTGCAAGACTTCGAGCTGTTAAATTGGCCTCTTAACGCTACCTGCAGATGACTTGCGGGTTAAGACGCAGCAAGACCGAAAAAAGCCTACAGGATGTGGAATTTGCTCTTTCAAGCCCGCAACTGCTACGCTCTATTTTCGCTATTGCATCAAAATCACTGGCGTTCAAACTCGTAAAATGGAGACAAGAAACCAACGAGTGCTAGAGAGGACCTGCAAGGGGGTTAAAGTCCAATACGTAGCTCTTGAAATGCAATTAAAAACACACTACTGTACTAATATTAAAAGGGAAAGTGATGATAGGTCTTAGAATTAATAGCACAACATTCTTAAATTTGCAAATCTGCCCCCCAAAATAACTTTATTTCATTATTAGTTTTTGTGTTATATCGAATCAGGCAATCAGCGTGTTAATACATATACTGAAACTCGCATGTGATAGAATATCATATTTACGGCTTTATCAATATTGCATCATATCTGGAATGTGGGTTCGATTGTAACTCGTAATTGAACTCCTTAGGACTTTGAAAATCCCACCTCCATTTTTCAGTGACGTAATTCTCTTTTGCCATTCAGTAACAATGAATTCAGTAACAAAATGCGCTATAATGACATGGGATATTAATATGCACAACATATATTCCAAATCACACAATTGCAGACTCAATTCAATCTTGCATTTAATTGATAGTTACTAGGGGCGGAACTACCACCAGTGGGGGCGCCAGTGTTTTTATATTTTTTTAAATTATTTTTTTAATTAAAACAATGCCCTTGGGGGCCCTCCCTCCCTAACCACTCCAGGCTTCCCCTCATCTTGGCCCCTCTTGCCCCCCTCTCGGGCCATTTCAGCCTTACCAGCTCCTGGTCTTGTATGCCTCCCCGTCCTCTGGCTTGGGCAGGGAATCCCAAATTACATCATACATAGATGACGTTATTCAGCATTGCCTGCCCTGGAGACCAGACACACCAACAGGGGAGGCATACAAGTGCAGGAACTTTTGAAGCTGAGGGGTCCGGAAAGGGCCGGAGTGGCCAGGGACATTTAGAAAAAAATATCATGTTTTGAAAAAAAATGTAATAAAAAATATATCTATCTCTACATATATACACATGTATATATTTATATGTGTGTGTGTGTGTATATATATATATATATATATATATATATATATATATATAAAGAGAGAGAGAGTTGGCACTGGAGGCGTGTCCATGGGTCCTTTTGTCCCTGGGGCCCTCCACTCATTAGCTCCGCCACTGATTCAGATGTGTTTAGATTCTGCACATGACCCATCAAAGGTGCAATAGTGGTTGGCAAAGATGCAATCATTGGGATGACATCATTATAGCCAATGAAATATAGCACGTGTCGTGAGCTGTCTCGGTGGGTATATAATACAAACATATCACAAATTGCTGTCATGGGTAAAACATGTGATTTATCTGACTTTGAAAAGTAGATGGTCATTGGCTTTCGGGTCAAGGGTTGTAGTATTACTGAAACTGCGCAGTTTGTGGCTGGACAAACGGCACAAACGTGAATAAACAGTGTTGAAACTGCGGAGCACCACGTGCTCTCTAGTAAATTCAGAGAGCTTGGATTTCCATGGTAGCAGCGCATAACATAACCTGACCATTAAATAGCATGATACCTCATGACGAACCGCGTACAGCTATCTGTTACAGCAAAAAGCCTTTAGTAAATCGCACAATGACCTGAAGTGCTGGATCGCAGGTTACCACAGGTTATTGAGCCTGCACAGTAAATTCCCCCCAGAGTTGACTTTTCTGACACAATATGCACACAGACTAGACTGAACTGTGCACAAACTGGGCACTTACCAAAAGGACTGCCCTAAGCACGCTTTGATTTTGATCCATGGGGTTTTTCATTTTACATGTTTTTTATTACAAAGTCAAAAAAGTACACAATTTATTTTTTTAAGGACTGGTGCATTTCACTACTTAAAAAGTCAAAGGATTATCAAGGAAGAAATGTATATCATCAGGCATGGCCGCACAGGCAGATTTAATTTAGCCTGTAACTCCCAATTTATGTGCTCCGGGTATTAAATTAGTAACGTTGCTCGCAGCGGACTTTGCGTATTAACCAGTAGGAAGCACTTAACCCGCAAATGGAGCCCAAAGGCCAACGTGTGCTCGAGAGCAACCGCAAGGGGGGTAAAGTACAATACGTAGCACTTGCAAATAAAAACTCACTACTGTACATTTATTATAAGAAAAGATGATGGTCGGTCTTATAATTAATAGCAGAACATTCTCAGGCCTGCAAATCGGCCCCCGATCCCTGCAATCAATGTGTTAATACATATACTGTAACTCGCATGTAATAGAATAACATATTTATTAATATTGCATTATATCTTGAATGTGAGTCCGATCGCAAACTGGAATTGAAGCACGTAGGACTTTGAAATCTACCCTCCCCTTTTTCAGTGATGTAACGCTAATAATCTATTTTTTTCAATTGGTGCCATCTGAACGTAGTTAATAGTGACGTAAAACGCCAAATTTGAAGCATGCAGCCCTTAAGAGCTACACTTTGGACTTACAAGGCTGGAATTTAATATGGCCCAAAATTTGTAAATGATAACAATCCAGTTATAATCCAAAAATACTTTTAAACTTCAGGGAATACCATAGTTCTCACTATGGGGAACTTTGTTGATAGTGTAATATCTTTACTTTTAATAGCTTCTCCAGGCTTCTCATAGCTTTCCTCCCAAAAAGCAAACATCTTTTAATTTCTTGGCTGCAGCTGACATCTGCAGAGATCTTGGAGTGCAAGAAAATACAATCTGTCACTGCCTCTACTTTCTCTGGATATATTTGCTAGGAACGGAGATTGCTGTTTGCCATGATGTTCATTGTTTTAACGTTGAGCAGCAGGCCAGATTTTGCACTCTTGTCTTTCACCATCATCAATAGGCCCTTTAGTTACATAGTTACATAGTAATTGAGATTGAAAAAAGACTTTAGTCCATCAAGTTAAACCTTTTAAGATCTCCTCTGATCTGCAATATGCGGATTAGTTGTCAATTGATTCAGAGGAAGGCAAACAGAAAAAAGTGAAACTTAGCCAATGATCTCAAAGGGAAAAAATAAATTTCTTCCTGACCCCAGATACTGGCTATCAGATTCCTCCCTGGACCAATACTCTCTCTCTAATTATCCAGGATAACCCTGAATGCCCTTTTTGATTAGAAATAAATCCAGTCCCCATTTAAAGTTATCTATCTAATTTGCTGTCACCACCTCCTTTGGTAGAGAATTCACAGATTAACCACCCTTACTGTGAAGAACCCTTTTCTTTCTTTAAGGTGGAATCTTTTTACTTCTAACCTCAAAGGATGTCCTCTTGGCACAAAAAGCTCCCTTGACAAATCTTTATACTGACCCTGGATGTATTTATATAAGGTGATCATATCTCCTCTTAGACGTCTTTTTTTCTAGAGAAAATAAGCTCAATTTGGTCAGTTCTTTCTCACTTTCAGGCATCAGAGTATTTTCCCAGCAGTATTGATTCCTGCTTTGGATTCATCCACCCTGGTCTTACACATGATGTATTTTGCTTATAAATTATATAAAAAAGGTGGCAATATACAACCTTCTTCTACCTGTTTCTCAGTTTTGAACCATTCAGTTGTTCCATGTGCGGTTCTGACCATGGCTTTTTGGTCCATGTACATTCTATTCAGGAGGAGGATGAGATAGTCTGGTACCCCAATCTGTTTAAGAACTTGCCATATTTTGTTGTGATCCACAAAGTTATTTTTGGAATTGGGATGTAGAATGACCTTTTCCAGTCTTCTGGACACTGTTGAGCTTTCCACATTTGTTGGCATAATACAAGCAACACTTTCACAGCATCATCTTTTAGGATTTTGAACAGTTCAGCTACAAATCCATTATCTTCTGCCGCTGTTATAAGCAAGGCTTCCTAGGAGGGTCCATCTCAGTTCACTCTCCAAGATGTCTGGTTCAAGCTCATTGGACAAATGCTATCAATGCTGTTAGGATCCTTCTTGTAGAGATGATCTGTGTATTCCTGCCACCTCTTCTTTATCTAATCTGCTTCTGTTAGGTCCCTACCATTTAGGTATTTTATCATGCCCATTGTCGCATAAAAGGTTCCTTTGAGATCCACATTTCTCTTGGAGAGATCTTTTGATGTCTCCTCACTCTTCTTTTCTCTTTTTGATATTCTCTGGAATTCTGCATTCAGTTGGACAAATTGTTTCCTATCTTCAGTACTTTTCACTTTCCCTCTTTAAAGGGCTACTTTCAAGGCTTCATCAGCCAGTTTTCCTTAGTTTTCTTTCTTTTGGGGATATTCTTTGTTGCTGTTTCCTAGACAATGTCACAAACTTCTGTCCAAAGTCCTTCAGGCATTCTATATACTGTGACTAGTCACTTTAATCTATTCTTTACCCCAACTGTCTAATAACTGTGGATATTATTTATTTTGTATCTACTTGGTCTGATAATTTCCCCTCTTTCCACAAGTGATATAAAAATATTGACACTCTCTGAGTAGGTTACCAGGCCTACTTAGGTTTGAGCGCCTCTGACTCTCACCTTAAGGTAGGACCAATATTTAGTTCAATAATTTTCCAAGACCTTATAACTATGGGACCATTGTCCATTTATGATTTATGCAGACTGGTGATTAAATAATTAGTATAAATGTAGTGTAACAATCTCTTCTGAACACTGTTTTGCATAAGCCGCATTATTACGAACCATGAAAGGTTTAAGCCGCAATATGTGGTTCCAATAGAGAGTAAAATTCTACTTGTTCTTCCAACAATTTAATATTTCCTTGTCATTGTGTAATTATTGCAGGGAAAAATAATTTTTGTTGCATTTAAAAGATCAAACAAAGCAAAATGCAATCCACTGAACCCATACTCAGATTTACATGTAAGTTCCAAAATGGTGATAAAAAGTGCCTCAACAGTCACCCAATTGTGACACTATGAAGCTGACCATGGTGCTGAAATAACTGCACTCCCAATTTGCACACAATACTTTTATGGCTCTTACCATAGTCTGTAGATTATTATTATTATCCTTAATTTGTAATGCACCAACATATTACGCTGCATTATATATGGGTTAAGTACAAGGCAAAAACTATTTTACCACATTGCAAATTAATTTAAATACGGAGACGTCCATAAATAACATGATGTACAGTATATATACATTTTTAAACAAAGGATAAACATGAATATAACAGCAATGGTGTCCACAAGTTTATGTTCTTTGACATCTGTAATTATACATTATAGAGATAAACATGGAATTTTTAAATATATTATACAAAAAAATAGATATAACATAAAAACTTTGTGACAGATAAAAGTAATCCAATTTTCAAGTGTAAAACATAAACATGTAAGTCAAAACTTATAGCTGATTTATGTCAGTGTTATTTAAACTGACATTAAGCTATTAATACCACGCAAGTCATACATTTTAGTTTATAGCACATGATGGCTAGAAAATAATAAGCTGGCTTCCTTTGAAAGAAACTAAGAGGAAAACTGAATTTGCTATAACTGACCTAAACCTATAAATGGAGATATTGGAGCAATACATCTCCATGATAGCTGTTTGTTACCTGCGTTCACATTTTGATTATGTCTATGAGCACCACTGATTTTCATCTTTGTAGTATGACCTTGAGGTGAACCTTGACTTTGTGATCAGCGACCCCGTCAATAGCTTGTATGTTGTCTTCACACATTTTTGGCTTGTTAACCAGAGGTATAAAAGGTTCAGATTGGTCTAAATGGCCCAATCATGTATGCAACCCAACCCAAATAACTTGTATTTGTTTACAATTTGGGATTCCCAAAAGTTTTCTAGCACTTTGTCTTCAGTATTCATATTATTAAACAGCTGCTAGAAACCTAAATTAGACAAATAATAAGAATGGCATAGCTCATTTAATCTGTCTTTTTCATATGTGGTAAACTACTCCAAGTTACATTCAATATTCTATTTTAGTTTTAACCTTTCTTGCTTCACAAATAGATTTTAGATTCGATTACTTTGAAACAATTACGTAAACAAATTATTAATTTTATGGTTTACAATTATTTTTTCGACCTTGCCACCTATTAAACATATTTAAATTTTTCTATATATTGTTTAGAATTAATCCAGTCAGAGAACAGACATAACAATTTCAGCTGACCAACATGTGTAGCAGAAATTGGTACAAATATTAAAGTTGAGAATTGGAAGAGACATTTGTGAAAAATACTATTAAAAAATTGAAAATATAAAATTATTTGGGCCATATTAATTTAACATAATGGCCAAGACAAAACAAGGTAATTGATCAACACATGTATTTCTTTTGGAATTTAATTACAAAATACTACAAGGGTTTAGCTACATTGTTAGGCCTTGCAGTTTTAAAACATTTTGAAAGTAAATAGTTCTTAATTTCACAGCCAGCCTATAGCAACAGCTGTGAGAGTACTTATTCCTCCAAAATGATCTTTCAAGCAGACACCTGAAAAAATTTCTACAAGGATAGACACATTACTTCATTTAAAAGACCCCCAGATGTAAAAGTATAAGAAATGGAATGTAAAGCATGTGAGTTGCAATCTAGCTCATGGTGGTATGAAAATTCTTTAAGATAAACTTGTGGGGGCAGCAGAACCGCTATACTGGTCTAGCAGTTAAATTCTTGGCATTATCTTTAATTATGTGTTACGAAGTCTGGCAATAAAAGTATGGTGAGCACTACAGCTATTTGAAGACTAATTTAAACTTAAGAGAGTAAGGGACTTATCCAAGTAAAGCAATTAAAAACCCTGCTTATTCAGAATTTGTAAACATTATATTCTGATTTACAGGTATAAAGTTTAGTGTGATGACCCCACACACTGATCAAAAGTAGAGTCATAAAGCCCAGAAAACAATAACAAAATTAACTTACTAGCAGAATAGTATATTTTTGCATTAGGAAAATAAAGATTTTTAGGTTAAATGACCTTTAATAAAAATAATAGCTTGTTTTTTTTAATCTGCAAAATTGCTGATGTTTTCACATTAACAGCTTGGATTGTGGTTTTATAATAGATCTAATTGTTTTCCCATTGACTGAATTAGAGCCAAATGCTGTACTACTTGGTATAATTTTAAGTAATCCTAGTATTTTTTAGAAGGGAATGCCAATCCACTTTTAGATAACCTGGCTCATCTGTAAAAAGGCATTGGGTAATATTGATTAAGTAGCTAAACAACTGGTAAAATTCAAAACATTTTATAGGCACTGCAGCATCCTCAGAAATCACGACATTTACCATTACCTTATCAATTTATTGCAACAATAATGATGGTGAAGTGCCTATCCTCATAAGGTAAAATGCATTTGCTTTAAAATACATGGAAACCACACAATGAGGTCAAGTAAATGTATCTTTATTTATCCTTCGCCAATCATTCACACTTCCAAACATGCTCATGGCAAAATAAGAAAATTAATGAAGAGTTGGAGATGGAGCTGAGCACTATCAGCATCATTAATTTGGGGTTACATATTAAAACGTAGCCTATAACTCCAAATACGGGTTACGAGTATTAAATTAGCCCTGTTACGTAGCTCGCAGCAGACTTATTACAGTTGAACTTCGCGCCTGTACGTTTTTTGATCTGTCAAGCCTGTAACCGCTGCTTGTTCAATTCAGCTATTAAATTGCTAAGTCACACGTGAGCAAACCCGTAACACTCAAATGGAGCCCAAAGCCCAAAGTGCTTGAGAGCACTCACAAGGGGGGTAAAGTCCAATTAGCAGCACTTTTAATGCAAAAGAAAACACACCACTGTATATTTATTATAAGGGAAAGTGATGTTAGGTCTTAGAATTAATAGCACAACATTCTCAAGCTCGCAAATCGGCCCGAAAAATACTTTATTTCATGTATATATTTTGTGTTATATCGATCCCTGCAATTAATGTGTTAATAGATATACTGTAACTCGCATGTAATAGGATAACATATTTACGGCTTTATTAATATTGCATTACATCTGGAATGTGGGTGCGATTGCAAACAGTAATTGAAGCACGTAGGACTTTGAAATCTACCCTCCCCTTTTACAGTGATGTAACGGGAACAATCTCTTTTTTCATTGGCTCCATCTGAACCCGTAACTACGTGCTTGCTTAATTATTTGTTTAGCCCGCAACTCTGATGGCCGAGAACTGGTTTACGATTTAGTGTCTCCCGCTCGTAACTCACAGTACGGCCAAATTGCAAGCCCGCAGTCGTTACATATTACACGTTGGACTTACGAGGCTGGAATGTTATATGGTCCTATAACGGCCATTCATCAAGAAGGTTAGTGAATCTAGCAATAGGACTTTTGGGCTTATTCACCCACATATTCAATGTACAGAACAATGTCATGTCATAATGTTTATTGCATCGATAAAAGGTTTTCTTTTTGTAATTTTACAAATTTGTAAAATTTAATTTCACGATATTTTCTTATTTGTATGGTATAATAAAATTAAAGTTGTTAAAGATTGGAAGTCTTCAATGTATCTGAGGTCAGCACACCCTTAGATCAAATAACTCAAAGTGAAGCCTAGACTGGAGCATTCACAGAGGACGCACGAGTTTGCACCTGCATTGACGCCAGCTATATATAGGTCCCTTAAAGATGAGATGACATGGGTAGGAAGGCAAATTTTACGTGTAAGACATTTATTGATAGTGAAGCAAATCCGCCAGTTTTTATTTGGAACAATCTCTTTAAACTCAGGTGGAAATAATAATGCTATGAAAGATATCTCAGCTCAGTGGTAACAAAGGTCTTACCTTAGTGGATCTACCCCACTGTGTGGTAAAGCATGCAGGAACATACCACAACTTATTTGCCCAAGTAAGATGAAAGCAGTACATTTACAGGTACATTATTCCAATGGTACAAACTGATATTTTTGCAACCTGGAGACTTTAATAGTTTCATGAACATAAATAAATAGACAACAAAAAAGTAAAACATGAAATCCCTTAAGTGATATTATAAAGTTTGGAATTTGCATGTTTTATTGTCTGCATTCCTCAACCATGATATATATGTCCTTGTATGATACTCCTGTCATGTTATATAGTGCTAAATTACTGAAAAGGAATCCTCTGTAGGTTCCATAAAATAAAACAGGGTTGTCTATGCTTCTCCAACTCAATATTAGACGGTAATGATTATTTTATTTTATTATTTTTGGTTGTGTTTTGCAACATCAAAATTTATGAAATGATTAACACGCAAGGCTTACGTTTCACGTGCATCATAAAGCATTACTATTGTAGTGAACCATAACATAAATCTGCAATAGCTGTCTTGAGAAAAGTCTGGGCAGTACAGATGACACATGGTAATCCCAATCTACTTCCTGTTCTTCCAGCATAAATGTATCGACTAGAGATCTACTAAGCATACATGTGGAAAAGACAGTATATAACAATTCATTAAAATTAACTATAAATTATACCAGCCTTTTTATTTAAACATCTTTTGTGTACTTGAGTGACCAGGTGTGCTAATTTGTTGCACAACATATTTACCGATAACGAGTCCCCATTAATATCTGTGGTGCCCACAAAACTGCCTACTTATCCTTGCCTCATTAACTAGCATATAATGCTACTGAGAATATATTAATAATAATTTCTTTTAAAAAAAAAGAAAGTTAATATAATTCAGAGTCCTTTATAAATATATCAGGAACCCCAAATTGACATGTTAATTTTAACCATTTTGACCTATGCACACACAAAAAAAAAACAGATGTCTTGAACTGCATACATCAGAGCAATTTCCAATCCCAGAACTTTATAATACATATCTCAAAGAATTATTCCTTTAAGAGGTTTAAGGAAACAGAATATATTCCAAAATCAGTCAAACTGTTGCATTAAAGGATGTGAGCAAGAAGGGTCATATTTACATATTTTAGTGGAATTGTCCAATAGTTAGGAAATATGGCAAAACATATAAGAAGTAATAATACTTTCACCAAAAAATGTGTTTAATAGGAATGTTCCCTAAAGAATTAAAAAGTGCAAGTAGAAAACTATTAGCTACAATATTTTGCCCTGTAAAATTACATATTGCAACTACATAGAAAAAAATTAGAGAGCTCCTAGTGCAATATCATAGAGAAAATAGATGAAGCGGCATACTTGAAAATACTAACATGGGACCCTAGTCTATTGCCCAATTCGTAAATTTACACACACTTAAAATCACTCTTAATATTGCTACATATTCTATTAGTTACTCACAATCCGATTACGAATTCCCCGCCCAAAATCACTATATGTCAGCCAAAGCCGCAAAAAATGGCTTTAGATCTCCATTGGATTTAGCACAGCTCAAATAGTACGAAAGCTAACTAATTAAACTTAAAAATCGATATTCTATTAAACCTGTAGCACTAGCTTGCAAATAAAGTCTAACCCACAACTGAAAAAGTATCAAGTTTCTGTGAAAAATAAGTTCTAAATATGACTCGCAAGGCATTTTTCAAACACTTATTAGAGCCTCAGCAGTAATAAAACGCTCAATACTGTACTTTAAAAGCATGGGAAGGCATTGGAACACATTAGAATAAATTGCACAACAGTCTCAAACTCACAAATATGCAACTAAAAATTATGTTTTTTAAATGTATCTGAGTAATATCGATCTCGGAACTCAAGGAATTAAAACATATGAAACCCACATGGACTAGAACAGATGATCTAATGCATTTTATAGATTGCTAGATTGCGAGCACAATCGGCAAATATTAGTTATTGGCACTAATTAATTATTAGGTTCCCGATTGCAGATTACGTCTAACTTCCATGTTTTACTGATGGCATGATGACAATATCATTTGCTATTGGCTGTGTCTAAGAAGTAAATTATGGTCTTGCTTATATAATGTCAGATCATATGATCACTCCTCCTGAAATCGGACATAAAAAGGCAGGGTTTACTAGTTTAGGCTGAAGGAGGTAAATTGTGAGCTGGAGTCAAAATAATACATCTAAACATTTAGAGAAAAAAATACCCACAGCCAAATTTACCAATTTTAAGCATTTGTTGGCTTCTAATAAAATAGGGCCCATACTCATTAGAAAACAGGTTATGACAAGAAATGGGCCTCTTGGATCAATAGAGTAAAATAATAACAACAACAAAAAATTTAAGCTTTGGAAAAATTAACAGAATAGTATAAAACTGAAAATTACATTTTATGTTCAGTTGTTCTGCTTAATAAAGAAAATTGAAAAAGGAAGTGAAGGATGTAGAAGTTATATAATGAAAACCTTGAATAATATTTTTGTATAATGCACGTTTTTAATTGTATACCAGTTATTTGTTTGTACAATGTTTTATTCTTCCAATAAATTATATTTAAAGTTTAAAGTGTTTTTTTTGTTTGTTTTCATAATGAAACTCTATTCTGCACTTGTTATCCACAAGTGTTACAATTGTACTTACTGAATTATAAAGTATGTATATGAAACAGAACAGTCTCAGCTAAACAAATGGAGATAGATGGATGGCAAGGAAATAAAGAGATGGAATACATAAATAAATGGAAAAGGTTAGGAAGGGTGCAATATCTACCATCTGTGATAGAAAATATTTTAATAATTCTAGATTTCCAATACTGTTTAAGGAAAGCATTAAAAAAGTGAAAGAAAAGAAGGGTCTTTGGTAATTCATAAAAAAGTATGTGTAACAGTGTAAGAGATTAGTTCCTTAAAACATGATTTGGGCTTCTTTTGTAAACCTATCAAATGCTAGATATGAAGTCTTTCCTCTCCCCCAATAATAAAGTTTAGTAAGGGGTTCATAACATTTGTCCTATTGTAATAATCATTACATGAATTGCTCTACTGGGTATTTTAAGAGGTATGTTTAATTCAGCTTAAAATTAAAATATGTGTGTTAAAAACATATTTGTTTGCAGAGCTTTGTAATATTGTGATTAAAAGCTAAGATCAGCTGGTAAACGCGAAAAATTTAATAAGCAGCCACATCTTAAGAATAAATAGGTTGTTTGTTACACGTCCAAAAACAACTCGGTGTAAGTAACCAAAAATCACTTTGAATTCCATAATTTGTCCACTATGTCATGTCCATAGGAATTAATGAGCTTAAACCTAGTCTGAAGACGGGAACACATTGTCTAACACTTTTGGATTGCAAACTTGTCATGTGAAGGGTACTGTGTATTTCAATGAAGCTGGGAGCTACACCGTGTAGGGTCACCCACGATGGGCAGGTTATAGCAAAGAGGTGAGACAGAATCTTTACAAATATAACCTTATGGAAAACCACACACCTAGACATAACAATATGGCACTAGAAGATAAGCCCTTCAGGTCAAAAGGTGCCTACCACATTACAGGGGAAGAGCAGAAGGCGAGTATGAGAAGCACCGGATCTAATGAAGCGAATGAGAGGAAGCCCTACTACAGAAGTGTCTGGAGGGGAAAGTAAAGTTTGTTGCTGCAAATTCAGGAATGTTATAACTATGAACCACAGCAAACTGGACATGGTCAAACATGAGAGGACAAAATTAAAGATTGATATCCTTGGAATTGGTAAACTGGAGTAGCCATCATAATCAATGAAAGAGTGGCAAAGCAGTGCTCGGTTACAACCCAATAAATTACAGAATGATTTAAATTAGAATTCAAGTCAAGCCATTTAACATCACAGTGATCCAAGTCTATGCTCCAACAATGGATTCTGAAAATGCTAATGTTGCCTAATTCTACGAGAATATTCATAGATATAACACAACATTACTCTCCTCATAGGAGATTGGAATGATAGTAGGGAACAAAAATGTACCTGTCATAATGGGCAAATTTGGCCATGGAGAACATAACAGAATAAGAAAGTCAAGAGATATCACAGGAAACTTTCACACAAATTGGGCGTGACAAAAATTATATGGTCTTAATAGAAGGCCGATCACATAAAGAAAAGGTGGTAGGAATACACAGATGATCTTTGCATAAAGGATCTTAACAGCACTAATACCCTCAATAGTTTGTCCAATGATCTCGAAACAGACATCTTGGAAAGTGAAATAAGATGAGCCCTAGGAAGCATTATGGCAATGCATTTGAGAAACTCAAAAGCGTCCAGTAGATTGGAAAAGGTCAATCCCAAAAAAGGCAATGCCTAAGAGTGCTCATATTATCAAACAATTGCACTTATATCACATGCCAGCAATCTAATGCTTAAGATCCTGCATGCTTGACTCCATCAAAATATGGTGTGAGAACTACCAGATATGCAAGTAGGGTTTTATAGAAGCACAAAAGATCGCTTTGCCAACGTCCGCTAGATAATATAAAAAGCAAGTGTTCCAGATTTTTTTTTTACCTCTGCTTCCTAGACTATTGCCTTTGGCTGTGTGGATCGTAACAAAATTTGGCAAAGACCATCTAATCCTTCTCCTGAGGAATCTGTATGTGGACCAAGAAGCCATGATCAGAACCGAACATAGAACAACCAAATGGTTCAAGATTGGGAAAGGAGTGTGACAAGGTTGTATATTGTCTCATTATTTACTCAACCTATACAAGGAATACATCATGCGTAAGGCCGTGCTGGATGGATCCAAAGCAAGCATCAATGTTGCTGGGAGAAATATCAACAACCTCAAATACGCGGATGATACTACTTTGATATCTGAAAGTGAGAAGGAACTAAATAGCCTATTGATGATGGTGAAAGAAAAGCTTGTATTATCCCTTAGATTGTAAGTTTACAGGTTTTCAATCTTGTGTCAGTGCCTTGGAAACAAGCAATATGTACATTTGATTCTAAACCCCAAAACAGGGCCCTCCATTCTTTATGAGGTGTTAAGTTTGTTTTTTGCTATGTACTCAACCACTGTACAGCACTACGGAATATGTTGGCGCGATATAAATAAACATAATAATAATCATAATATGGCAAACAGCAATCTCAGTTCCTGGCAAATAGATGGGGAAGAAGTGGAGGCGGTGACAGATTTTATTTTCCTAGGCTCCAAGATCTCTGCAGATGGTGACAGCAGCCATGAAATTAAAATACATTTGCTTCTAGGGAGGAAAGCTACGGCAAGCCTAGACAAGCTAGTAAAAAGTAAAGATATTACACTTTCAACAAAGGTACGCATAATTAAAACAAAAGTTTTCCCAATAGTAGTATACATATGAGAGAGTTAGACCATAAAGAAGGCTGAGTGCCTTTGAATTCTGGTGCTGGAGAAAACAACTTAAAGTCCCCTGGACTGCCAGAAGATCCAACCAATCAATACTACAGTAAATCAAGATAAACTGTTCACTGGAAGGTTTTATCATGAGGCTACCACTCAAATATTTTGGCCACATCATGAGAAGACATAATTCCCTAGAGGAGACTTGAATGCTGGGAAAGATTGAAGGCACACAAGATGGGGACGGCAGAGGTGGAGATGGATATACAAGGTCACTGAAGCAATGAACATGAGCTTGAGGGAACACAGAGGGGCAGTGGCTGTCAGATGTGCCTGTATGATGCCGTCCATAGGGACACAGAGCAGCAGACATGACTGAATGACTAAACAACATGGCAAAGAGACCAGTTACACTGCATTGTATATAATGTGAAGTGGATAGCTGCTTCCCCGTAAGGTTATCTATAAGTAGTATAGCAGCTAAGCAGATACTGGTTAAATATGTTAGTGATGACAAGATTATGTTACCTTTTTAAACAAAAATATGTTTCTTTATTGAGAGCTTTACTGGGTCTAGGTGGGATCCATTAAGATGATGCTTGATATTATATTCATTTTATTTCATATTACAAACATATTCTCAATGGTCTTGCAAATGTATGACTTTGTTTATACAGTTCCACATTTATTCACATGTGAATATAAAGCAATTGACCTAGCTCTAATTCCAAAATATTCACACATTTTAATTACATATATATTAAAACAGCAAATAATCAGGACTGTTTTGTCAAGGATAAGTGTTTAATAGGCATAGTTTGAAGCCTCGAAAGTTTTTTCATTAACTGTCTTCAAGCAGCATTGTAGAAAGAACTATAGAAGAGAGCAGGAAGTCTTTACGTTCAGTGATGGGATTTGAAAAAAACGGAAAAGATGTTTTGTATAGATGTTATCAATTCCCTGCACATTTGTGACTGCCAGACCACCAAGCTACCTTGGCTCTGTGTGACTTTCTGGGAGACTCTTTACAGGCCCAAATAAATTTGATGGCTGTCCATTGGAGCTTCTCCAGCCCTACTGAGAAGTCTAAAAGCAGCACCGAGAGGGACAAATACATAATGCAAACCGTTTGTTCCTAAAGTTTCCTTCTACAGAGGTCATACCAGAAATTGACAAGGTGATGTAATGTCTCAACTGTTTTCCTCTGTTTTCTTCCCTCAAATGGATGTAGTTAGCCCTATGTACACAAATAAACAAGTTGGAGAATTGCAACACAAAATACTATATAATGGATTTTGAATTTAGATCTGAGCAAGTGCAATTTGATTTCAGGTAGGAAGATAATACAAAGCCAATGTGAAACAGAGATATGAAAAAACCCATATAGAGCCAAGAGGCATTTTATGCTGTGTAACAAAACCAAAAAGAAAATCTGATATTTAAAATACACTTTATTTACTTTGCAAAAGTTAAAACATTCATTGAGTCTCATTGTGGAGATTTTCCATTGGTGAATTTTTTTAATTCCATTTTTAGCAAAATTGTTCAAGCAGTTGCGGTTTTCAGAAATGTAGTTTTAAGACATTTCAGTTTTGCCATATAAAGTTCATTCAACGTTATTTTTTTTTTGTCAACCTGCTAGTTTGTAGAGTTTTGAAAAGATATGATTTTCTATTTCAGTATTTTAACTAAATGCCAGATACTTATGACATTTTTTTTTTAAATGACACATTTTTCATACTCATAATTTTCTCAAACTTAGTACAAAATAATGATATTTAGACTTTCTAAAGAAATTTTAGTGGTGATAGCTAGATATCGGTTGACAAGCTAAACACCATGTTCAGCCTCCATGGACATTTAAATCTCACACTGGAGAGAGAACATCTTCTCCATTGGCTGTGGATGCCAGCATACAGGTCGGAGAGAAAGGAGAAGCATATATATGATGTGCCCCATGCCTAAATGTGATTGTCAGTGACACTTAATATTGTGCTGGTACGATAAGAGATCTTTTTTACAATGAAAACCAAAAAAGTACATTCCATGTCACTGTACACTTGATTTTTAAGAATATTTTGAGTTCAAAGCAATCACTACTCATTCAGCAGTTTTCCAGTGGGTCTTGACATTCATGAGACAAACACCACATATTTATTTTTATCTGCCTATTTTATACAAATGAACAACACAATCCCCAAAAGGAATAGATATGTGACATTATGTAGAAATAAGATTTCTCTCCAACTATTTTACTGATCTCTACGCGCAAACACCAAACGGCTATTTAAGAAAGAACAAACCATACTAGACTACAGCAATCTTTTTGGAAAGCAAGTCATACACGGAGGAGAAAAATGGAGGTAAATCAGTCTTGTTCCATCCAAAACAATAGTCCAGCAAGGTATTATCTTTATTCTGAACATGAGAAACTGCTAACCCCAGTCGTTGACTCTCTGGACTTATCAGATGCAACTGATATCAAGCTTAGCAAGCATATGCAAATAATCCTTGTCATGCTAAACTTTAGAGGCAAAGCCCCACAGTTTTGGGAGATGGTATGCCTGATAGCTCTTACAAAAACAATGGAGATTAATATGAAGTTATGATATAAGTTTGTTTTGGGTGGCTGAAACAAGGATTCCTCAATAGCAGATACTGACAGTTTTCCAGGTTCATATGTCTGTTAGGAGGTTCCGGTTCTTCAATCACAGAGTGAATGCTGGGTGTGTAGAGCACACATGGCACATGATTACATGGCTGCAGTTGGAAATCTTGGAAGTAAAAATCCCTGTACCCACTAACTTAGCTGTTAAATCCTTATGTGTAAACCCTAACAAGTAATGGATGTGTGTGATATGTTCCCTGTTTCATATGTGTTTCTACCTAAAATGTGATTACATGGCTCCCATCCAAAATCTAGTCTAACACTATATGTTCTCGGAAGCCATGCTAGGCTTTGTAATGAGCCTTAACCCTACAAATAAAATAAACCACCCGCAGCACAAGCTAAACTTCTACCAGTTACTGTTACATGATAAGTAACAGCAGTCACTATCAGTAAAGCGATAGGGAAGTGAAACACCCTTACCTACTGTAAATAAATAATAAGTGCCCCATGGGGGTCCCAATGGACTCTCATATTACCTATCATCTATGGGAGTTCCTACAGGGCACCAAGGAACACAACAGACAAGCCCAAACATCCTCCCACCCATATCCCTATCCATCTATCTTCACCCAAGGCATCTCCAATTTCAATCTTCTTTCACGGAAGCCCCTTTGGATCCAGATGGTATAGAAATCCCAACACCATAGAGGTGTTTAGGTGGACCCCTGTGGCATCTACAATTAATCACCTGCCATGGGGGTCCCTATAGACCCTCATGGTATATTAACCTAACCTCGCCTATGGACCATCCATGGGGGTCCTAATACTAACATCCAAAGCTACAAACCCTAAACTAAGTACAAAACAGAAAATCTTTAAAATATTAAAATAAAAACTATAGAAAATAAAAAAGAATTACAGAAAAAATATTATAAATAATAAGATAGTTTACAATTAAAATAAACAATATATTACTAAAATTAACAAAAAGTGACCTTAGGTTAAAAAATGTTTAATACATCACTCATACAAGGGAGAACTACAACACCCTCATCCTCAGTCCTTGGGTGGGCACTGATAAGTGGCCACTCCAATCTTGAAACAGGAATTTTCCTTGAAGATCATTCTTTCCTCTGTTCAGCCAAAAGAAAAGGACCATCCAAAAAATCCTACTGCTCTATAGAAAACAAAACTAAACCAAAGGAGCTCTTGCGCTGAATAACTTTTGACCTTGCCTTATATATGACTTTTGTAGACTTCTGATTGGTTGAATATGTGTCAATAATTTTTCAGCCAATCATGATCCAGTATTTGAATGCTCAAACTCTGATTTGATACTCAATAACCAATCCGAGAAGGCTACTGCCTCTTTTCTGATTGGTTAAGATCAGAATGCAGGGCATGAACGAGCCATTCAGAGAAAAGCATATAAAAATGCAGGAGGTCAATTTTAGATGCCATGTGGGTCCATAGAGACCCCTATGGTGTTGGGTTAGTAGACCATGCGGGTCCCTAGGGATCTGTTTGTTAGGGGGGTAATTTTAGATGCCAAAAGGGTCAATAATGACCTCTATGGTATTAGGGTTGTATACCATGGGGCTCCATGATATGCTAATATTAGGTGTCATGGGGGACATAGATGGATGAATAGAAATATGGGTGGGAGGATTTTAGGACTAGTGTACCGAATTATTAGTTTTATTAATATGTGTGGAGTTAGGCCAGCAGCAGGCTCATATGACCCATAGTATATGAGGGAAGAAGACACTATGGATTTCACCTCTGAATACAAATTCACTTTGTTCAGCAGATATAGTGGTTTCCTGTTTTGACAGAACTTTGTTTGTGTCCAGATATGGCGATTATTGTTCATATGGTTTAAAACATGTTAATAATTCAAGGTCTGAAAAGTAATTCTACTGACGAAAGCTTTTTCTGGACTTTGCAAAAGCCTTACTGTTTTATTTTATTTTTAACTGACCACTGTATTTGATTTTTGCCATACTAATATTTTAGTAAGCAATAACACCTCATCCAATATTTTGTATTTGTGTTGTGTTTTGGGAGAGGTTAGATACCCTATTCCTAATATGTTTCTCTATTTTAAATGTGTTGTACTCTTCCCCATATTTTGGATACTACATTAATAGTCCAGAAGGACCCCCTAATTATCATATCACCCCCGTGGCATCCAAATTAACACCCTACCATGGGGATGTAAAAGCACAGTTCACAATTACTAATTAGCTGCTTTTGTGTTGGAAAAGCTTTACCTGCTCATACAGTGAATAGGAAGCCTAACATGCATGTCTGTCCCTAGTCCAGTGAGAGGTAGCCTATTTCATATGTGGCCCCCAAATCCCAAACGGCTCAACAGTGCCTTAAAACTTTTAATTTTATCCAAAGTAAAATTGTAAAATGACTGTAGAGAGATATAATGGATAATGGAATATGTTGAAGAGGGCATGCTCTCCCATTCCAAGCAACAGGCTGAGGGCTACAAAGGTAGTGCTTGAGGGCTATATGCAGTCCCCGAGCCACTTGTTTCTGAGCACTGCCCAAGTCACTAGCAAAGACTGCTAAAATTAAGATCTATGCTTATGGCTTATTTAGCTTCTAATTTTGTTGATATGTTACATATTCCACAGCTGTGATGTTTTTCCCAAATCACAGGATGTCGCAGACCCTTTCCAGGGCCTGGGATTTGGCCCAGTGAGCTACCATAGAGAACAGACTTCCCCATTGGAAAATGGGTAGGGGAATTATATTGCCAGCATGCTTCATGTTCTTAGGGCATATGTCCCTCCCTCATCCTGTATGTATTTCACCATGTAATATTACTGTGTTCTGTGTTGTGTTTAAAAATAATTAATGTGTGAGTATAGTTATATTAATGTCATGTGACATTCTGGAGGCATATAGAAATTGTACGTCTTTTATGCTCCTGTTCCCCTGGATGGCTGCAGTGAGGTACTGAGAGATTCTGAAGGATCCTGCTGGGGTAGGTTTGCCTGTATCAAGTCTTATCAAGCCCCCTAAGAAGAAGCAGATATGGAGTCTCTTGGTAGCCTGGAAGTGCTGATTTCTGATGCAAGGATCCTGACCGATACAGAATCCACATATCTTGCTGCTGGTGCCGAGATTGCAAAGAACCCAAATAGTCCTTGTTGGTAGTTAACCTGTAGTCTATAGCAGGTGGCCCTGGGCTTGTATAGAGCTTACCAGCTTGGATCGTCACACAGGACACACATGTTAATTGGACAGATTTTATTTCTGAATAATTATTTCTGGACAAGATTGAAAAGTTATAGGCTTAACGTATGTAGTTATAAAAAACTATGTAGAGTGAGGCATAACTTACTTTTCAAATGGGCAAATAGGAATACTATATTGAAATATTAGGCATTATTATCATCATCTGTAGCTTTAGAGACACAAACACTTAAAATGAGCAATATGGTCCACATAGACATATATTCTATAGACTGTATACTCCTGGCTTCTTTATTTTTCCCAGACTTTGAGAGGAATAAAACAGAAAGGAGCAGAGAAAGTGGGACAGAGATAGATTTTGATATTAAAGGCATACTCAAAGGCATATTTAAGTTTCATGGATTATTAAATTTCTGCATTTCTTAGGCAAAACAAACTCCTATAAATATGCAGCACATTTCATAAAATGTTTTATTTTTATTAATATCTAAAAATCTCTCTAATGATTATGTTGACGTCCCCAGAGGTGTATACACAGGCACCTGATCCCCCCCACTGAAGTCATTGCTGGGATGTGACCTGCCCGCCTGCTTCCTGCTGCAGTATCTGCTCTCTGCTGTGCAGCTGGCCCTGCCCCTCATCAGAGATCAGCACAGACAGAGCTTTTATGTGTGTTTGTGTGTGTGAGAGAAAGGAAGGAAAAAGACACAAGCAGCAGTAATTGATGCAGGGAATGAACAATCTGCAGGGGTGGTAATGACACAAGCAGGCTCAGCTGCTGTTTCGCTCTGCTAAACAGAGAGAGGAAAGAAACAAAACACCAGCAGCAGTAGTCGATGCAGGGAATGGACAGTCTGCAGGGGTGGTAACCAAGTGTGAATGTGCTGCACGGAGACTCTTATATGAAAATACATAGTTCCTTCTAACATTGTGCCATATTACATATCCCAGGCTCCTATACAGCACAAACAGGAACCCCAGAGCTTGAAACAAATGTTTCGCTGCATGAGATTCTTCCTGATTGGCCAAGACAAATTCTGAATTTTATGCTAATTTAGCATGGGTTTAAATGGGGTGTTTATTCTATTTTTCAACTGTCAGAAATTACAAGACATTTTGCTAACTTCCAGGTACGTTTTTAAATGTTTATTTTGGCATTTTGCATGCAAACAAATGTTTTCATACACTACTGATTCTCCTCGATCAGATGCATTCATAATCCAGTAAACTTAGATACGTGTGATTCTGATATAAGCATCAGGCATTAGATTAGATAACATCATGGAAACTCAGATATGCCTTTAAGAGTGGGGTCTCCCTTCAACAGACTAGCTTTGGTATTTCCCCCCAAAAGAGACCCTGTCCTTTAAGTTGCACAGTTGGAGGGTATGATGAGCTGCTCCATTCACAAAACAATATATAAATATCAATGTGCTAAGCTCATCTGCCGGTTTCAGATATAAACATATTAGAGAAAGTGTGTTAATAATGGCTTCCTGCTATCTCTAATGGGAATCCAACTGCTGCTCCAGTCCCACTTCCCTGCCCACAGTAGCATTGCTCCACTTTATTGACAGCCAGTTCCTGTCCACCACGTGACGTCTCCGGGTTCTCACTACCATGGCCTGCACTCCAAGCTACTTGTGAACCGGCCACCACCATGGGAGAGAGAAACAAGCAAAGGCTAGAGCACCCCCAGACCCCGAGCGACCGGCCCGAGGAGGACAAGGCCTGCAGGTCCCGGAAATGTGGCCTCCCTTCCTGCACCTGCCCGAGGAGATCCTCCTGCTCATACTGTCCTACCTGGACACCCAGGCCCTGGGGCGGCTCGGGCAGGTGTGTAGGAAGCTTCACCACGTCACCAGCAAGGATGCCGTGTGGAGGAGGATAGCAAAAAAGTGCCTGAACTCCGGCTTCCTGCAGCAGGGCACAGACGCGTGAGTTTCTTACCCACATACACTAACAGGCGATGGCTGCGGCCTAGTTCCACTTTTACGCAAATTACGTTGTTGCTATGGTGCAACAAGGCAGCTTTCTAAGTTTCTTACATGAAAAAAGAGCGCAGGTACAGCTATTCTGAGTCCCACTTTACGTAGGACTGATGTACACAAAGACTAACTAAACAAGATAGCAGTAATATGTAAAAGGGAAATATTAGGTATATGAGATAAATACTTATTTACATGTATTTAAACCTTTGTCTGTTTCAGAGAAAGGTGCAGAAAGTGCAAAACATAAATAAATAAGAAGTGTAAAAGCGCATAAAAACAACAACAAATAAACTTCACAAAGTATCCCACCTTTTATAAAAGTACGTCAAAATTGTATTAGCCTATTCTTCATACAGTAAATAATTTCTAAGGTATTCAGTATTGTCTTTACAGCTCATTTATGCTAATACAGTAATACCCAGTGCAATGCTACCTGCGCAGCGCTGATTCGCTATAGCACTCTTTCTCGGGCCAGCGCTAAATCTCGCGATATCGCCATGCAGGCATTTCAATTTAGTGCGCTTTTTTCCTCCATGGCGATGTTCATCGCTCTGCCAATAAAATGCCAGGTTTAGGAACGCATATACCGCTCTAAACGGAGTATGCCTTTATGCGTCTCAATCTGTTATTTTTTTACTTTGAGTTCTTGATATGTATAGTAACATTGGAGGACATTACTTTGGTCACCACATACAGACCTGCTATTATGCTAATTAGCACATATACACAGTTAATTAATATTATGAAGCATATCATTTGAATTTTTTATATACCGTATTTGCCAGCGTATAAGGCGACTGGGTGTATAAGACGACCCCGCAACATTGCCACTCAAAATATAGAGTTTGTTACCCGACCGCAGCGCCTCCGGCCCGCCCCTGCAACGCGACCGCAGCGCCTCCGGCCCGCCCCTGCAACGCGACCGCAGCGCCTCCGGCCCACCTTCAACGCGACCGCAGCTCCTCCGGCCCGCCCCTGCATCTCCCTGTGACCGGCACGACCGCAGCGCCTCCGGCCCGCCCCTGCAACGTGACCGCAGCGCCTCCGGCCCGCCCCTGCAACGTGACCGCAGCGCCTCCGGCCCGCCCCTGCAACGTGTCCGCAGCGCCTCCGGCCCGCCCCTCCTCAACCCCCCTCCTCACTTTACCCCTCTAAATACCTCCCCCTCTCCCTTTCACCTCACTTACTTTCATCTGCAGCTTCTCCTCCCTGCCTCCGCTCCTTCCTGCGTCGGCACCAGGTATATGCTAATGACGTGATGTCACATGCGCGCCACATCATTAGCATTGGCCGGGTCAAGACTCCGGAGCGGAGGCCGGAGGTGCAGCTGCAGATGCAGATGAAGGTAAGTGAAGGGAAAGGAAAGGGAGTGGGGGAGGTATTTAGAGGGGTAGAATGAGGAGGGGGGGTTGAGGATGAGGAGGGGTGGCACGAGCTATGCCCAGACAAAGTGCACCCGGCTTATAAGACGACCCCCCACTTGGAGGCATGTTTTTCAGGACAAAAAAGTTGTCTTATATGCCGGCAAATTCGGTATATATATATATTCTATATTTCTACTTCACACACACATATATATATATATATATATATATATATATATATATATATATATATATATATATATATATGTGTGTGTATATATATATATATATATATATATAGTGTGTGTGTGTATATTATTATTATTATTATTATCGTTTATTTGTAATGCACCAACCTATTCCGTAGCACTATACATAAGTTAAGTTACAGGCAATGACAAGTTCAAGATTCACACATTGCAATGAATGGAGGGCCCTGTCATCAAAATGATGTGGAAGAGGCCAGTACTTTGTATATAGTTGAATAAAAATAGTGTCCCAATTTGATATAAATAAAATCATAAAAAAACATTCTTAGGTGTTCTCTGATTTTTAGTACAATAATGGACAGAAATAGTTAATACACGTGGTCCACCACGGGTTATGGACGAGATATGTTCCTGAGAACGTCTTTGAAACAGATTTGTATGCAACTCGGATCTCTGATGAATAATAACAATACTATAATGGCTCATGTGGTAATAATAATAGATTAATACTGTAGTAGTGATAATAATAATACCCCTGTACTGTAATAATAAGTTTCAGAAACTATTGTGCTTGTTCTTTTAATTCAAACAAACAGAACATAAAAACAAACTCATACGAAAAGCCTTGTGATCCTTTTTCTAAGTAGGGATCGTCTGTAACCCGGGGATCACCTGTATAGAACTGCATAAGCTACTGTTCCAGAAATAAGATGGTAAGCCCTGATATTCCCTTTAGATTATTTATAACATTCTTAATATTGTTATAAAGGAACTTAAAGATTTTTGTCCAAAAAGAGGCCAAAAGAAGTCCAAATTTTATTACACGTATGTGTCATTTTTTAGTTTCTTTAGATAGAAATTGCTGGAAAGAAGCCAGCCGTGCTAGTAGATTATAAAAAACAGATCTAAGTTCTGGAACTAATAGCCATTTAAAATGACATTAAGAACCATTTGTGTAACCATCCCAAAACATTTCTTTCTATCTTAAAGGGATACTGTCACCCAACAATTGGAAGTCGTTTAATTCTTAAAATTGACTATAGATTGTATTTTGACAGCTTTTCCATACAGTAAATTATTTCCAAAATATTTAGACCGGTTTTTAATGCTAGTTTATCTAATATGTCTCAAACCACTTTGGTTTGGCCCATATTACTGGTGGTCCAGTGGTTAGGATTAAGTACTTTCCTGTCAGGGAACTAAGAGGTCACACCACTCTGAAGCCATGCAGGGTTGGGCCTACCATGAATACCAAGTGGATCAGAACGGTGTGTTGCAGTCCATGAGGTCACAGTGAGTCGGACACAACTGAGCGACACACACACACTTAATTATCATGGGATGGGGATCTAACTGCATGGTATAATTGACAGGACATTGTTTTTGTCACCAGAGATTTGCTGTTATGCTAATTAACACATCAAAGCAGTTGATTAGTATCCTGGAGCACCTAATTGCATACATATGCAGCACAGTCCATACTGAATATCTTAGTAAACATTCCTTTAGAAAAAAAAAGTTATATAAACTGTATAGTAAGTTTTAATGTTTTTTTGAAGAATAACCCGAAAACAGCATGATTGCGAGATGACAAATAACTTTTAAAGGGACATTAAAAACAATTATGTTTACATGCATTAAACATTAACAAAGTTGTGTTTTGATATCGGAATTATTCAGATATATTACTGCTCCCTGGCTGGCAGGGGCAAGCCTCCAGATCAGTTAAACATTTGAATCATTTTTTTCTGGTTTGATAGCTTCATCTTAAAAAGAAAGCACAATGTATATTATTAGATGCTCACTTCAGATCCAACAAGAAAAGACAATGGGCCTCATTCAATTGCGATTCGGCCAACTGAACAGGGCTCTATATAAGCACATAGCATATTTTTTTACAGAAGTTTTTAGTTAGTGAACTTCTATCCAAAAGCAAAGTCTTCACTAACTAAAAACTTCTGTAAAAAAATGATGCTCTGTGCTTATATGGAGCCCTATTCAATTGGCCAAATCGCAATTGAATGAGGCCCAATGTGTTCAATGTCACTTTAATCAGCATTTATTGTATTAATTGTAATACACTCTAAAATCAGTTTTAATAATGTAGGGTCTAACTTCAGAAAAAAAAAAAAAAAAACACAAAAATAGAGATGCGGTAAGTGAAGTGTCACTTGTCTGCCTCCAGTGTTCCCCACTGTTTCTTTTAGACCTCTCTTGGTTCTGAAATATTTTTTTTATGCTTATGGGCTTTCAAGAAAGCCCTGTATCTTTATGGTTTAAATTAATTTCTATAAATGGCTTGGAAATTCTTCTTTTAGTAAAAGTTATTTGAACATATGTTTTCAGCAGCTATATTAAGTATTTTTCATAATACAAACCTGTTTAGAGGGACCAGGGGTTAGGGGCCTCTTGATCACAATAATCAATAATGAGTGGGATGCAAATGTGTTGTATACATCTTCTGGTGTATGTATTACGAAGATCCTCTCCTATGCACAATAGTAGCAATTTCTAGTTGCACTGTCGTAAAAAATATGGATGCCACCTTCTCAGATGTTCTTGTGCAATTCACCTATGTTTAGTAATATTAAAGATCAAAGTAAATTAATATATAGATAAAAAAACATTTATCTCGGAGTACTCCAGAACTTGCACTATGTCCAGTAGGGGTATTCTAAATATATTTACATGCGATTACTTTTCTCTGGCTCTTGAAAAATACTTACTGGCTCCTAAGGCTAATTTTGTTTTATTGCTGTAATCAAGTGTCTCAATGCTTTAACTGATCAAGACATTCAGATAGTGGTGATTCTAGCGCTACAGAATATGTTGACGCTTTACAAATAAACAATAATAATAATTCTTTGTGTAAATGAGTGATCGGAGGGATTTAAAAATTGCAATGTAATGGGCCAGCCTTCAAAACTTTTCAGTAGTAACAATCAGTACAAACAATTTAGCAATTTGTTGTGATTATAAAAGTTACTTTTGTGAAAAAGTTGAAAATTAAATTAGCTGATCTTACTTTTTATCTGTAGGCTGGATTTCATACCATATTTTTCAAACTGGCACAAGCAGGACCTATCTTGCCTTTAGCTTCTTATTTGGTGCACAGCATTATTGTCAGAACCTGGGATATGTGCGATATTTGCTTATACAGCTTAAAAAATATGAGGAGCTCCAGCATGTAAATCATGGAAGGAGGGGGAGTCTTTTTTTTTTTTTAATACCTTTTTTTTGTTTTTATCAAAATGAAAAGTTGTTAAGATTGATCTTTAGAATGTACACATTATAAAATCTGGATAATTATGGTGGCCTATCGGCAGCCAAGAATCATCAGTGCTTTCTGTAGAAAACCCCAAAAGTATAAAATTCTATAAGAACAGACACAAGATTTCCTCTGTGTGAGTTTGGAGTGGTGTCTACACCAAGGACAGACTGTTTTAGTTGGTTTTATTATTAATTCTTCTTTATGGAGTGCCAACAGATTATGTAGCACAAGGGGTACAAAAAAACACCAAGATAAAATTTGACATGCATGAATATAGTCCAAATTAGCCAAAACAGCACATTGGTAGAGGATGAGATGATGACCATGCTCTTGTGAGAGCTTACAATCTAAGGGGTGTTACAGAGACATAATGTGATTGTTTGATGGATAGATGTTTATAGGAAGAAAGAGGCGAGAGAACCAGAATAGATAGGATAGATGGGTGGGGTTTCAGAGAACGTTTGAATATCTGAGGGCTTTGTTATAGTTTAATGGAGGATATTACAGAATTCCAGAGAATTGGGGAGCAAATCATATGCTAGAGCGGAGAGAGCAATTTGTGTTGTATTTGGAGACGAGAATCGGGAGGTGCAGTGACGTTCAGGGCTTTGTGGGTTAGAGTTAGGATTTTGTGTTCTGCAGCTCCCTTGGCAGAAGGGAGCAGCAGATGATGAGCATTGGGTGAGGTGGATATGTGTTTAGCATGATTGGAGTGGGGATATGCGATTGAGTGGAAGTCCATTTAAAATGAAGTTGCAGTAGTCAGGCTAGGAGATGAGAGCATGCATTAGAGTCTTTGTATTGTAATGCGTGAGGAACAAATTCATTTTGGAGGTGTTCCGTAGTTGGAGACAGTAGGATTTGGTGAGTGATGAAATTTGGGGAATGAAGGAGAGATCAGAGTCAATAGTAATACATAGACAATGGCCTTGAGATTTTGGGTTGCCTAAGGAGTTGACTATAGAAAGTGAACCTTTAGGTGGAGGGGGATGGGGAAATATGTGTTAAGTTTGTGTTGACAAGGGTAATTTTTAGAAGGTGAGAATCTTTCCAGGAGGAGATATTAAACAGACATGCTGAGAAACAGGTTAGTAAAGTTGGGCATAGGTCTGGAGAGTAGAGATAGATGTGGGTATTGTATTGTTAGCGTAACAGTGGTACTAAAACAGCGAAAACATATTAGATTGCCAAGAAAGGAAATGTGTAGATTGAGAAAAGCAAAGAAAGCAAGACACAGCCTTGAGGTACCCCAACTGATGGTAGTAGTGGAGGAGAGAAGGTTCCACAGTAGGAGACACTACAAAAGTGATTAGAGAGGTAAGACTCAAACCATGAGAGGGCTGTCAAGCAAGGAATTGTTTTGAATAGAAAGTTAGACAGTTGCCTACTAGCCATTCCAGTAGTTTGGACACTAGGCAAGGAGCCAAGAGAGATGGCAATAAATAGGCATTAGGGTCAATAGAGTGCTTCTTTAGAATGGGAGCCTGCTTGAAGGAGGGTAGAGACATGCCAGTGGTGAGAGAGAGAATTTGAAGAGACAAGCACTGGGGATAGGGTGGTTGAGAGGGAAGAGACAGCCGCTAAAGGAATGAGGACAAATGAGCTGCTAGTGAGATGAGAGGAAGACAGGAGTTTGAGTACTACTTCTCTATGAAAGCTGTATAGCAGCTGATTGTGTCGGTGGGATGGAGCAAAGGGGCCTAGATCTGTAATAATTGTATCAAATTTGAACATTTCTATTAAATAAAACCACAAGTTTAAATGAATAATATTTGCATATATGCAGCTCATTATATTTGTTTTTGAAGCACTTATGTATATAGTAAACTGTGCTTACTCAAATAAATAATATATCTGTGTTAACCCATGGTTAAATGTAATACAACTATAGGGAACGAACATTATTGTTAAAGGACCACTGTGAGCAGTTGTTTTCTAGGCTTTGCATTTGTGCTAATGGGAGAACTGGCAGCTATTACTGTCACATTAATATTTTGCTGATAAATCTTCCCCTTTGTATACAGTCTCCTCCAACCTCTGGACGTATGTAATTGGAAACTAAAATGGTAGATTAAATAAGAGCATAATTGTAGTAATACATTAGTGGCTGTATTATTATGCCCATAAAATATTTTTTGGGGAAATAAGATTGCTAAATGTTTCAGGGTAAGTTTGTAAATGTTTATTTTGGTATTTTTCCATGCAAAAAAATGTTTGCATACAATACTGATTCTCCTCTATTAGATGCATTCATAATCCAGGAAACTTTTATATACTTTTAAGATTTGCTTATAAGCTCTATTTTAACATAATTTTACGGAGTACTAATTTGTACCTGTTTGGGTCTGCCTGTTGTAGTTCATGAAGACACAGACTCTGTAGTACTATTGTGCAGAGATGGTGGACTGCATCTACCCTGTGGGCCTCCAGTTGTACGGCAATGATCGTGACCATGGCAAATCTTTGGTGATCAGTAGGGGTCAACAAATTTGGTACAACTGTTTATGAATAATTATTTCTTGCGGTTTCTTGTTTTATTTTATATAACCCAGAATCCCTGTTTTCTAGTTTATCATGGCTTTGTTTAATGCTTTATTATACATAGGCTGGTTTAGATAGCTGTTATAACGCTTTCCACATGAGTTAATAAAAAGAGGTTTATTTTATATTTAAAAAATAGACTTGCACAGCAGGAAATAACCCATCTTAGCAAGCACTTAAAAACATTTACTGGGGGAAACTTGTCTATATCCCTTCTTCCCCAGTTTGGTAAGTGTAAATCCTTCTTTTCTCTCTTCAAAACCTGCAAAGCAGAAATCTCCTGTTTTTTATATCAAAAATTAACCAGACCACAAAAGTTGTTTTTTAAGTAATTCAGTTATGTTAACTCCTGTAGTTTTAAAACTGTTAGGCTCATGACTGAGATCTGTATATGCCTATATATATGTATACAAATCAGTCCGAAATGATCAATTTGAGAGATAGCAAAGAAAGCCAATAGAGTGGTGTGCTTCATGGGCATGTACCAGACGCGGAGAACCTTCTCCTTTGTGGATGGCCCATACAGAAAGTAGAACGATCTTGAATTATATAAGACTTGTCCAGCCAAGACCAAAACATGTGTGGCGTTCATGGTTTCTTCAGAAGCTTATTACTTGATATTTTCTGGGACCGTCCATTTGGAGGGGACCAGACTGTATAGCATGAAATGTCCGGTTGATCTAAGGAGAGTAGGTTAAAAGTACCTTTCCATGTTGACACTACTCCAAAAGCCCTCCAACATGTCGTTGATGTGTACACAGGATCACGTATTAAGAGTAATCTAAAATGTGTCCAGAATTTCCAGATTATGGAAAGGTTTATTTAAATTTAATGAAAAGTAAGGGTTCCTTGTGATTAGCATTCGGTGCTTTCACTGCAGCAACCTGGGTTTGATTCCAGTCAGGGAACACCAACCTGAAGCCATACAGGGTTGGGCCTGGTCAGTACTTAGATGGGAGACCACATAGGAATAACAGGAGCTCTAAGCTGTGGCCCACTGGAGAAGGGACTGGTAACCCACTCCAGTATCTTTGCCATGTGGATGACCATGGACATAAAGATGTGCCTGGTGTGATCCAGTCCATGACGTCATGGAGAGTCGTACACTACGGAACAATACAAAAGAAAAAAAAAGGTTGAACCAGTCAATTTATGTAGCTTCCTAATTTTTTTTTTCTTGTTTTGGGTACATTTTTCTCTGGCACATCTTTTGACATTCCTCATAAGCAATACTGTAATATAGTGTTGTCTTAACATTTAAAAAAATGGACTTTGGACTATGCAATTTGAAAAAATAAAACCGCATTACTTATTAAAAAGTATAGGAAATATGCAACCCTTTTATAATCATAATAAGGATGAAAATAATATTCTCTGATCCTCCCAGCTCCCATGTAATTGTATCAACATATAATGTACATTTTATAGACTTTAGACATCTATTTTTATTTTAAAAATGTAGCGTTTAATACTTCATGTTTTAAACATATGACAAAAGAATTATCATACTGTATTTTGAAACTCAGTATTTCTCTCGCCATTGTTTAAAAAAAAAAAAAAAAAATGGATGTTACATGTTAATGTTTAAACAAGCAAAAAGTTGTCATATAAGTGGCACTTCTACTTTAAACCATTTAACTACTCAAACAAACTACTTGTGAAACAATTTGTAAACCCTGAGGGATTTTCCTTTTTAATAGGATCAATTAGACCATGTTTAAAACTGTCTAGAATGACAGGGCTAAGGGTTGCTGATTTACTTTTCACTATATCCAACACTAAATGTAATGTTTTCCAATGGAATGGATATAAAAAATATTGAGAAGAGATACATTGTACTAGTCGTTTTTTTCCAAAATGTAGCTGACTTTAAAGCGACATGGCATGCAAATTTTCATATCTTGCATTTAACAGAGCATGTTTTATACGTTACAAAAGAGTCTTTTGTTTCATGAAAAAAAATAAAACTTGTTGAAACTTTTTGGAAAACCAATAGTAAATGCCACAGAAAATACCTCTGTCTGACCAGAGAGTGTGCACGCAACAATGCAGCTGTATGACAGTTATACATTCAAAGCAGTATATTCTGCTCCAGGAGCCATATTTCAAACTGTTCGACATTATCAAATGTACTCTTTCAGATGCAACAAAGGAAATACAGTAGATTCTCAGTTATCTGGCACGAACAGGGATTGGTAGATGCCGGATAAATGTAGTTTATGGTTGCTTGAGAGTCACTTTTAAAAGAGGCCTAGATTAGCTGCACATAAGATGCTTTGCTAAGTATATTTGTCAGTGAGGGCTGTTCTAGCAGCAGCAGCAGCTTTCACTCCTCACTTACACCCAGGTACGTTCTGCTGGAGGGTGCGGTGCTGAACCCAGGGAATGTAACGCCAGCACTGCCCCGGCTGAGCCACTCATGCCTGTCTGCTTCCAGGTAAAACTGAATTGCAGAGACAGTGGATGCTATCTAGGTGCCTGTAAGCATTTTGTGGCATGACAACCTGGCTCCTGGCATTTGTTGAGCCCTGTAAAATTGTATTTTTATTTAAAGTACAGTATTCAATTTTTTCTGGTTGCTTGAGAGTTCTGGTTAACTGAGAGTATACTGTAATACCTTCAATGGTCCTTTTAAACTGACTTTAAGATAGAGGGCATCTGTTCAAAGACAGATGAACTAAACTACATTGCATGAAAATAGATACAGAGTTTTATTTTGAAAGCATTATCATTTTTCATATTTTGTAAAGGAATTTTTAAGATTTGTTTTGTTTCAAACTTGTTTTTTTGTTTATTATTTCCTCTAACACCATAGTCAAAATAGTAAAAAAAACAACATAAATTAAACCAAACTTTGCTCTGTCAACTACATCTTATGTTGCAGACCACTTAAGCTGTGCTCTATTAGGGAACTTCAGGTGAGGTTAACTGTAATGTTGATCTGTTTTTTAAAACTGCAAAACTTTATTACCCTACGGGGGATATGTTAACTGCGCCAGACCTTGGTGGATAATCCCACCAGAGGCTCATTCACTAAAGCGTTCTCTTAGTTTAGCGCATGTTATTACTATTGAAGTGATAAAGCACTTGTACAATAATTACTTTTTGGATTTAGTCTTGAGGGCTGTGGAACTTAATACAAGAGTTATCGCCTTCATTAAAAAAAAAAGGACACCAAAGTGAAAATAAAATCTAAATTCTTCAGGAAAATGTAACTTGAATATGTGAACTTCATCGTATCTAAATTAGAGTAAATATTTTATTTCAGTTCTTTGGTAATAGATACTTTTTAGATTATACATGTCTAATGTGTAGTGGAGTAACTTGGTTTATTCCCCTATTAAACAAATCATATATGAAATATTATTTTGACGGCTCTGTTGTTGTTGTTTTTTCAATTGAAGTTTAATTACAATTTAAAAGTGCTAAGATACAAAAACATGCAATATTTAGTTATTGTATAGCTACCAATATTGACAAAACACACAAAATAGATTTCTAATAACTCCACTTGATATAAATTATAGCCAAGTTATAAAATAGAGTAAGAATTACATCCAAGTTTCATGGATTAATACATTTCTGCAATCCTTTTTATTTATATTAATATCTAAAAATCCCTCTAATGATTATGTTGACACATTCAGGGGTGGCTACACAAGCCCCTGATCCCTACCCAATCAGCATGCAGCATTAGTTTTTAAATAATTACATACCTTGTGTGCCTTCCTCAGCCAATAGCAGAGCACTGATGTCAGCCCTGATGTCCCTGCTTCCTGTTTCATTGTCTACTCTCTGTCTGTTCTGCCTATGCCTTTTACCACAGACAAACTACATATCCCAGGCTGCTTTTCAGCACAAACAGGAACCCAGAGTTAATTCAAAAGTTTCAGCTAACCTGATTGGCCAAAACAAATTATTTTACATGTTATGCTAATTTAGCCTGGGTTTGGAGGGAGTTAACCTTGATTTACAACTGGCAGAATTGACAAGATATTTTGCAAACCTCAAGGTAAATGTTTATTTGGGGATTTTTTCATTCAAAAAAATGTTTGCACACACTACTAGTTTTTCTCTATCAGATGTACTCAGAATCCAGAATCTTCACTTGCAATCTAAGAAATCGATCACACACATTAAAATAAGTGATAAAATATTTTTTTTACCAGGTACCTTAATTGGTCAGTTCAATTCAGCTTCACATTAATAAGTGCTTATAGAGGCAGAGCAAGTGAATGGATTATACTTTGCTTCCCTTATCTTGAAATTTCTCTATGCAAGATAGATGACTGTAGGGGTGAATAAAAAAAGAACATGAGGTTGGTCAGATTGGCTTTCTATAAAAAAAATGATCAGCCTTTCTCCAATAATAAGTTAAGAGTACCCATTTACTTCATGGTTGCTGCCAATAGCAGAGGGCCAATTCCATGTGAAAAAAAATGTACATATTTCCCTTATTGCTATATCAACACAAAGTAGGTAACCAAAGTTCTTTTCTTATTATGCAGATGACCAGTTAGTCATTATTTAATGCAATTTGAGTAAATATAACTGTCTAATGGTAGACGGGCTCCCTGTTTGTCCGGTGGTTAGAATTCGGTGCTTTCACCACTGCGACCTGGGGTTGATTCCAGTCAGGAAACAAAGAGGTCACACCACCCTGAAGCCAAGCAGAGTTAGGCCTGGTCAGTACTTGGATGGGAGACCACCTAGGAATACAAGGAGCTGTATGCTGCGGCCCACTGGAGAAGGAACTGGCTTCCACTCCAGTATCTATGCCATGAAAACCAAGTGGATCAGCATGACCGTGGACATAAAGAATGTCCTGGTGTGTTGCAGTCCATGAGGTCACGGAAAGTCGGAAACGACTGAAAGATGCGCACCCACCCTCCAAAGAAATCCCACCTCTAATCTTTCATGCGATAATATCACTAATCTATCTTCCTACTGTAAATGAACCTAAAAAAAAAAAAAAAAACACAAAACCATCTTAACATGTAGAGTCGGCAACGACTGAAGGACGCAAAAAAAAAAAAGTAGGCTAAACAACAGATTTAAACAATATCAAATCCAAGATGATATACACACACAACCGTCATAGGAGTACAATTCAGTTACTACCTGTTTCTAAACTTGGAGATACATAACAATAAATCTTATTTATTTAAAAGAGGATTACTAAATAAAAAGCTAAATACTATTAGAAAAGCAGCCATGCATTTGTAATTTAGTGATTTGCAATGGAATAGGGTTTATAAATGCATGCCTTTTACATATCCGATTTCAAATATATATTAGTGAGCATTGATTTACTGTTTGATTAGGGCTTCTGTCTGAAGCTACATTTATCTAAAGCCAGACTTGTTTTTTTAGGAACCACATGTTTATTCCATACATTTTAAAGTTTTTTTTTTTTAATATTTTGTGACAGTCTTAAATTGTCTGTATTCATATATAAAAGGTATGACAAATGTAATTCTCATTGAAGTACTCTTCTGAAGTCTCTGAAGAATGTATAGTGTTAATTTAAATTTATAAAATAAATACTTCTTAGGGAATTTGTTGGAGTTGAGAATATTTACTAGATTATTTAATATAACTAATGAATTAACTTCTTGCTATCTCTATCAGAGTATCTCCTATCTATCTATGTAAATGTTTGTATGTATCACATATAATAGTTGTGGATCTTGTTAATGTTGGTCACGGAATGTTATAAATTGCGGCGCTCATCGCGAGGCCCGCAGGACTTAGGCTGCAATGAGCACTTAGGCTGCAAGGCACTCATTGCAGCTCTGGCAATAGTGCCTTTTCAGGGTTCCTCTAAGGGTCCTCTGTCCCGTCAGAGATGTCATTGTCCGATTACGGTCCACCAATGGAGGATGGAAAGAGATTAAAGACGCCCATAGCCGAAGCCAGTAACACTTAACCAAAGCCAGTAACACTTAACCGAAGCCAGTAACACTTAACCAAAGCCAGTAACACTTAACCAAAGTAATAATGTACAAAATAAATTAAAAACCTCACACATAGCTTAGGGGAACAGCCAGAAAGCCTGTGAGTGAGGTTGCGAGCTAATTTGAGCCCTAATTGCCGTTTGTCCGAGATAGAAAATCTGCTAAGTGAGGAAAAAAGTGGCGGCTGAAAACGTAATTTTTCTCAAACAGGATCAAAACGAGGCCGAAGCCACTAACACTTAGCCGAAACCAGGAATACTTAGCCGAACAACGCCATGCATGCGGGACTTTGCGATGAGCTCTCATTGCATAGCCTCTGGAATAAAATTTAAAATCATGACCCTAACAAAAAAAACAACCTCCGCAATAGTGCACCCTCCTACATCTCTGCTCTCATCCCAAAATACATTCCCACCCGCCCTATAAGCTCTGCTAATGACCTTCTTCTCTCCTCCTCTCTCACCTCCTCTCACTCCCGCCTTCAAGACTTTTCTTGTGCTGCCCCAATTCTTTGGAACTCCTTACCTCGCTCCACCAGACTATCTTCCTGCCTCAAAGCCTTCAAATTATCTTTAAAAACATATCTATTCAAAAAAGCCTATCATCTTTAGCCTCTTCATTCACTATGTATCTATCACTCTCCTGTACCTCACCCACACCCTTTAGAGTGTACGTTTGCGAGTTTTCATTCTTGTGAGGTGCTTTAGGGAAAGCACAGTGTATATCTGATTGAAGCTCAATAACCGGGTCTTCCATTATTTTCATTGTGGGGAAATTATTTATACTTGTACTTAACCCCTGTATAGCGCTACTGAATATGTTGACGCTACAAATAAAGGATAATAATAAATATTTATAATAATATGTGTGTGTATAATATATATATATATATATATATATATATATATATATATATATACTCTATACTCTATCTAATTCTAAATGGGTAATGAATGTACCCCCCGTCCATCATAAAACCACAAACAGAACTGACACCTTTTTTCGATTTCTGCTTTATATGTGTATAATCCTATACTCAATACTATAAATCCCTTTGTTCAATGTTAATAAATGTTTTTTGCTCCTAGAGATATTTCATTTTCCCCATTCAGCGAGTGCTTCTAATAAAACTTTGCAGAACATGCTGGAGTCTGCTAGGCATCTTTCTGTATTCTCTAAAGAATAAAAACAATTTTGCGTGGGATAGACACACTGACTGTGATGCTAAGTCAGATGGTGGTTGTGGGACTGCCCCTTCATTATAGCTCTTTCCTGCAGCTGTTACCTAGAGCTCGCAAGGGATATTGCATTTCTTCTGGTATACTGGCCAAGTAACAGAGGAAATCCTTAATTTGAAGAAAACATTTCACTTTCCCCCCCAAATTGTTTGATTACATATTTTTTATATAAGCAAGTGGCCTACCTAGGGAAAAGGTATACCACTTTTCAGATACTTTATTCTGTATAAAACTTGACTCATGACCACCTGAAGTATAATAATACTAGCATGTGATCTTGTTGTGTTTAATAAGTCAGGTATTATATTTTTGTAATGAGGTGACCTAAGCCGTGTGCATTTCCATTATTTATACATTTGTCTTGGTTTATGAATTCTTTAATAAAGAATGAAATGCCAGTTTTTTATTTATAAATTCATATAAAACAATCTTTATAATTTAACTGATGCGTATAACATTTAAAATGGTATATAATGGACCGCCAGATGTATTAATGTTAGTATGAATGTTTCACTAAGTGCAAGCTGAGAATCGTACAATGCTAGTCATAGATGTACTATAAAGAGCTGCTTTGATGATAAAAAATAATAGGTAAATATACCTTACTTGTAACATGACCAGCTTTTTGAGATCACCTCTGATGAAGAGACATAAATTACCATATTATTCTACCAAATCTACCAAAAATCATGTATTTAAAATATCATGATTAAACTTTACAATTGTCTTTTCCAACTAACAAAACATACAATTTGTTTAAAATTGCTTGAAATACAGCAATCATTATTATTTTATTTAATTTTTTAGTCGTTCAGTGGTGTCTGACTCTTTGATCCTATGGACCTTAGCACGTCAGGCACATGTGCTGTGTCTGGTTGTGCTTTTAAATAAGGTTTTCTTGGCAAACATATCTGAGTGGGTTGCCATTTCCTTCTCCAGCAGATTGCGTTTTATCTAACCACTCTGCTATGACCTGCCTAAAAGTACAGAAGACCACAGCTTCATTAAAGTACACAAGACCCTTCACCACAACAAAAGTATCGATCCAAAAGGGGACACCAATGATACCTCCTTATACAAGGTTGAAGCTTATGACTCAGACAGGACAGACCCCCCTGGGTGATTATTAAGCCAAAGTCATGGGCTATCCATCAATAAAAAAAATAAAAAAATAAAAGGTTGCGTAAAAGTACAGTTAAATGTATTGATCATGGAGAAAAGCAAATTGATTGTAGATAATAGGAGATAAGTCTTTAGAGCATCAACGGAAATGTTGTAAGTGGCTTCCAGAGCTTTCAAAGTTCAAAATATTTCTACTAGACAAGTCCATAGAAATAGTTTAAAAAAATTCAGATATGTAAAAATTTATTATTTAAAATGTGTTTTTTAATTGTTAGAAGTTTTAAAATATGTGGGAATAATCTAGAAAACTTAGGATACAATTTGCATAAAATACAGTGGTTTGGAAGGAACTCCTTTTGCCTGGCCTGTAAATAGGACTCTTACTTCAAGAACCTGTATATATATATGTATATATATATATATATATATATATATATATATATATATATATATATATATATAACCTATAGAATATTACCATTGTCTATTTATTTCTATTTTATCACAAAATTACTTATAGTTTGTTTACTTTTTTATAATGCTATCTATACTTGTGTTTGTTTAAAGGGACACTAATCGAACAGTTTGCTGTCTCCCGGGTGCTTGGGCTCGTCATGTTGTGGATTGGGTAGACAAATTATTGGGAGGGGCTGGAAATGAACCGGCGGTCTTGGTACATATTGGTACCAATGACAAAGTTAGTGGAAGATGGAGTGTCCTAAAGAATGCTTTTAGAGAACTAGGTAATAAGCTGAAGACAAGGACCTCCAAGGTAGTATTTTCTGAGATACTACCAGTGCCACGTGCTAGCCCAGGGAGGCAGAAAGAGCTTAGGGAGGTTAATGCGTGGCTAAAGATGTGGTGCACTAAGGAGGGGTTTGGGTTTTTAGAGCACTGGGCTGACTTCTCACTTGGGTACAATCTCTACAGTAGGGATTGATTGCACCTTAATGATGAGGGAGCTTTTGTACTAGGGGATAGGATGCTAGAAAGGCTGGAGGAGTTTTTAAACTAGTAGGTGGGGGGGACTAGATATAAGTAATGGGGTAGAAAGTGTAGAGGGTATAAGGGATGAATTAACAACTCATGCGGGAGGGGTAGTATAGTCAATAGGGAGGTAGTACTAAGTAATTCAAGTACAGTGGCAGGCACTTCCGAACTACAGACTCATAACATTAGGTGTATGCTTGCTAATGCCAGAAGCTTGCCAGGAAAAATGGGAGAGTTAGAA
The DNA here is from genome assembly GCA_027410445.1 of Discoglossus pictus. Classification (NCBI taxonomy): domain Eukaryota; kingdom Metazoa; phylum Chordata; class Amphibia; order Anura; family Alytidae; genus Discoglossus; species Discoglossus pictus. The sequence continues at coordinate 83,472,705 of CM050171.1, read as the reverse complement.
TTATTAGCAATTAATGAAAAATGGCATTTAATAGGCATTACCGAAACGTGGGGGGGTGAATCTCATGACTGGACTGTTCTTCCTATTCCTATTTAGGAAAGATAGAGGCAATGGTAAACAAGGAGGAGGGATTTGTCTGTATGTTAAGCCTGAATTTAAGGCTATAGTCAGAGAAGATATTTATGGTGGACCTAGTGATAATGTTGAATGTTTGTGGGTAGAGTTAAATAGCGGAGCAGCAAATTCCAAAGGAATATTAGTAGGAGTTTGCTATAAACCCCCAAATATAGCTGAAAGTGAGGAAATGCAATTATTATTACAGATTGGAAATGCAGCTAAGCACGGGCAAGTTCTAATAATGGGAGATTTTAATTATCCGGAAATAAACTGGATAAATGAGACCAGCAGTTCATCTAAGGGGAGCAGGTTCTTGAGTACACTCAGGGATCATTATCTGGCCCAGGTTATACAAGAGCCTACTAGAAATGAGGCTATCTTGGATTTATTCATCACAAATAATATTGATATAGTATCAAATGTTGGAATAGAGCAACCTTTGGGAAACCGTGATCACAACACAGTCTTATTTGAGATTGAATGAAAAAAACTAAATTTTAAGGGGCCAACGAAAACTCTTAATTTTTAAAGGGCAGATTTTAACGGTCTAAGGGCAGCAATACAAAGTATAGACTGGGACAAGGAATTGATAGGTAAAAACACTGAACATAAATGGACAGCATTTAAATCCTTACTAAATATACATTCACATCGGCATATACTGTGTGGGAATAAAAGTAAAAGGAGTAAATCCCATCCAATGTGGCTTAACAATGATTTAAAGATCAAGATACGGAGTAAAAAACAGGCATTTAAATTAGGGGACAGAGACTGCTTTATGGGAATACAAGGAAATCAACAAGGCTTGCAAAAGGGCGATTAGACTGGCTAAAATAGAAAATTAAAAATTAATTGCAAAAGGCAACTCAGTGGATGTAGTCTTTTTGGATTTTGCAAAGGCTTTTGATACAGTGCCACATGGGAGACTATTGTGCAAACTTAGAGATACAGGAATTGCAGTAAATATCTGCTCATGGATTGAGAGCTGGCTAAAAGACAGGAAGCAAAGGATTGTTGTAAATGGAGAATACTCTGATTGGACTAATGTGTTAAGTGGGGTTCAACAGGGTTCAGTAATAGGTCCTCTCCTTTTTAACATATTTATTAATGACTTAGAGGTAGGATTGGAGTGTGGTGTCTCCATTTTCGCTGATAACATGAAGTTGTGCAAGGTAATTAAATCAGATAATGATGTGCTTTCAGTCCAAAGGGATTTACATAAAATTGAGGAATGGGCATCTAAATGGCAGATGAGATTTCATACTAATAAAGGTAAAGTTATGCATCTGGGAAGGAAAAATTGCCATGCAATTTATAATCTTAATGGAGCAAATCTAGGTGTATCAGATATTGAAAGGGATTTGGGAGTGCTTGTGGACAACCACCTAGGTAACAGTGCTCAAAGCCAAGCGGCAGCTGCAAAGGCAAATAAAATATTAGCATTTATTAAGAAGGGTATAGGAGCCAGGGAAGCAAGTATAAGTCTACCACTATACAAATCTCTAGTACACCCTAATTTGGAATAGGGAGTACAATTTTGCGCACCACTTCATAAAAAAGACATTTTAGAGCTGGAAAGGGTACAGAGGAGGGCAACAAAACTAATAAGGGGAATGGAGGGGCTAAGTTATGAAGAAAGACTAACCAAATTAAACTTATTTTCTCTAGAAAAAAGGCGTCTAAGAGGAGATATGATTACCTTATATAAATGCATCCAGGGTCAGTATAAAGATTTGTCAAGGGAGCTTTTTGTGCCAAGAGGTTTTTAACTGACAAGAGGACAACCCTTGAGGTTAGAAGTAAAAAGATTCCACCTTAAAGAAAGAAAAGGGTTCTTCACAGTAAGGGTGGTGACAGCGGATTCAATATATAACTTTAAAAGGGGACTAGATTTATTTCTAATTAAAAAGGGAATTCAGGGTTATCATGGATAACAATTAATAGTTAATCCTCATATTGCAGATCAGAGGAGATCTTAAAAGGTTGAACTTGATGGACTGAAAGTTTTTTTTCAATCTTAAATACTATGTAACTATGTAACTATAGTCTGCACAATAAGGTAAAGATTAGAAACATATTAACACTGTTTGTTTACATTTTTAAAAGTGATGAAGAGTTGAATTAGATGTTGGCATTATGAGATTTTGCTTTTATAGCCCTTAAATTACTCCCACAAGTGTCTCCATAGATGAAAAGGTTGGAGTCTGTAACACATACTAATACCAATGTACAGTATTAATTTATATACCCACAGCTCAACTTTTTTTTCTTTTTTTCTTCTTACAAATGTATTTATTTACATATATACTAATATTAAATACATACAAGTAGAAGTAAATGAATTCAAACCCATGTCCTACAAATGGAAAAACTTAGAGTAGTGGTAAAAAAGCTACCTAACATGATAGCTATGGGTATAAAATTAATATATCTAAATAGAATGAGTCATAGTTACAGACTCTAACCTTAATTTTATATCCATACTACGAAATTGCCCGTGAAAAATGATTGGATTAAAATTTGTAAGGCTGGCGAAGCGGTTTGCCACACAACGTGAGGCTTTTGCTCCTCTGAGTACCTTCGGCGCTCATTGCAGACCTCTCCTGCTCGCGGTTCTCATCGTGAGCACGGCGATGAGCGCCTTTGGTGCTCATTGCAAACCTTTCCTCCTGCCTACTGTACGGGCCGCTCATTGCGGGGTTCGTTAACCTGAAAGTTTTGTGCTTGGTAATGCCATGTGTCTCTTTCCACCATGTCCCTTCCCTGTGTCTTTCTCCTCTGTGTGTCTGCTGAATGTTTGAGTGTTACACGCTGACTGCTGTTGGTTTTATTTTCAAAGTCCCGCGTGCCTGGCGTTGTTGGTGTGAGTGTTACTGTCTTTGCCGTTGTGTAATTTCTAAGTCCCGCGTGCCTGGCGTTGCTCAGACTCGTTTTCATCCAGTTGCAGATTTTTTTTATTTTTCGTCCGCCATTTTTTCCTCGCTTTGCTGATTTTTTGGTATTGATGAAAAACCACAAATAGGGCTGAAATTCGCTTGCAACCTCACTCCTAGGCTTCCTGGTTCTCCCCTGTCCTGTGTGAGTGTTAATTTTTTTGTTAATTTATTTTTTTTGTTTTTGGGGTTTTTAGAGTCACACGCTTGGGTCGTAGTCGCGTGAAAATGTTCGCTGCCTAAGGGCCTCATTCTATTATCGGCCGTAAATCGGCCGTAAGGCTGCGATTCCTTGCGAGGGTTCAGTTAACTCGCGATTCTATTATACGGCCCCGCAAGGATCTCCTCTTACGGCCGGCCGCATATCTTGGAACCGGCCGTAAGCTGTGAAATATAAAAACTGAAAAATAAATTCAAGCCTGCACTGTACAGCTCTGTAAATGCTAGGGATCATATTGGGGAACATGAGGATTAAAAGGAACCCACTCTCAAGCTTGCACATCTGCCCAAACCCGAGTTCAAATTAACTGTTTATTTGCCGGCTGCGGCGTGGGCGTGTCTGAGGTGCTCCAAGCACTCTGGACTTTTTACATGGATATTTTACGGATATTAAAAATTAAATATTTTACGGATTTGAGTACAGGATAATTATGTGCTATTTTTTCTAACACCTAAAATCCCTTTATAGTCTTCTCAGAGTGCAGGATGGCTTTATTTGAGCTATTTTATGTGCTTAATTGGTGCTAGCGAGACCTTTTTCCTGCAAGTAACTGCGGCTCGCTTTTAGCCTTGCAGAGAGGTTTCCCGGAGCAATTGAATTGCAAATCTCTTGCGGCCGTTTTAGATCAAAGGCTTTCCTCCGGCGCGAGCGGCCGCAAGAGATAGCAAGGCACCGGCCGCAAGCCTGCCGGAGCCTACGGCCGTAAGGGAATAGAATAGCAGAATAGCTTGCGGCCGGTCCTTGCGGCCCCGCAACGGCTGCGGCCGATAATAGAATGAGGCCCTAAGTCCCGCAAGCCTCAACTGTTTGCCTCGCTAGGCGAGCAGTGCAATGAGGGGGGGGGGGGGGGGTGAGGGGGGAATGATGTGCTGCTGGGATAAAGGGGCCACTATACTACTGAGTGTACCGCTTTAACACTCGGGGGTACTGACACTGCCAGACCGCCATGGAGGTTAAGCAATGTAGGATATTTGTCTTTAAAGAGCAATACAAGTGCAGTTACATGGATCTAGCTGGAGAACACATTCTGTATGTGTTATTTGATGTCATTAGAGGACTGTATGTATCTTGTGGAATGCCCACCCCATTTACTGCTGGGAACTTGCATAATTATTAGGGTATTTTTTTGTATTCCTGAAATCCTTCCTCAGCAGACTAGTTGTAAGAGCTCTAAATTATTCTCTGGTCTAGCTTTGCTGATCATAGGCCAACTGCCGGCAAAGATTTAAATGATCGAAAAACTTACTTTTTTGTTTTGTTTAAAACAGGACAGATGCCCAGGAATGCAGTCAAATTATAATGGTCACTAAGTGCCGGAAGATGTAGAAGAGAGAGAGAAGAGAAAAATGAGCCTCAGGCTTTGAAAAAGGAATGGGAAAATGGAAATTTAGGCAGGCCCTGAGGCCAGGTTAGAGATTCCTACATGTATTAACAGCTAGGTATGGTGTTTATTTGCACGAGACTAATCGTTTCTATACAGTCTGTCTTTTAGATGCAATAACTAATGGGCAGTAGAGCACCGTGCAATTAATATTCCATACAGCAACCTAATATGACACTTCTCCTTTTATACATCATACTGTAGTAGTGCTGTCATGGGCTTTCATATAATTCTTGGTGGTAATCTCTAGACAATTTATTCTGCAATATATTTTGTTACTTGTGCAAAAAGTTGTGATTTTAAAATATGCAGTCATAAAAAGATAACATTATAAATCTGATTACCTAATGGCCAACTGAGGTGAAAAAGATTGCTAGCTTTCAGGACAGGAATTCCCTTTCTTCAGGTTGACATTTTAATCTGCTCATTAACTTTTTTTATTGTAAGGAATTAACTGTATGACAATAGGAAAGAGAAATAAAGGGTATCCCCTTAGCATGGTGCACACCCTAGGGCCTAATCACAATATAGAGAATAATACATGATAAAACTTAACATTTAATGGTTTTGTTAAAATACAAAATTAAAATCTTGATACTCTCGTGGAATTTTAGAAGGAGTGGATAGGACTCAATATGCCACTATATATATTAATAATCCTATAAATCCACTAAATATGTGATCCAGCTATAAAGTGTGAAGTGCTGTAAACAACAATGAGAAAATAGCAATAATAAATGTTGCACAAAGTGAAAAAAGTGAACAGTGCTAAGTGCAAATGATGATCGCCCTAAATCACATAATCGTGAATATGATGGATATTAAAGTGACAAATGCCTAATACATATAAAAAAAATGGATAGATATATCAAAGTCAGATAATTAGATGAAGGGGCCTATAAGAAAAACAGCAGCGGGACTTAGAAAAAAAATATATATGACCTGCGGGACTTAGAAAAAAGCAATAATGCGGAATGAGGAAATACGGATGAATTAAGGTCACAAAAATACAAACGACCGAAACACGTACATCAAAAAGCACCAAAACCACAGAAAAATAACAACAAAACATAAAAAATACATCACACACAGCACAGGGGGGCAGCCAGGATGTCTGGGGGTGCAGTTAAACGCAAATTAAAGTAGAATTTAAGGAGTTTTGCCACTTGAAAATCGGCTAAGCGAGAAAAAAAATGTTGGGTTGAAAAATATGAAAACGAGCCTACATGACCCCGAATCACAGAGAACACTGACAAGGACTTATGACTTTTACAAACAACAATTACAATCCGCGGAACTTAGAAAAAACAAATTATGAGGTCGCAAAAATACAAAGTTAACGACCGAACCATGCACATCCACAAACACGAAAAGCACAACAAAACAATACCACATAAGACAAACATCACACACAGCACCGGAGGACAGCCAGGACGTTTGAGAGTAAGGTTGCACGCAAATTTAAGTTGCATTTAAGAGCTTTCGTCACTTGAAAATCTGCTAAGCGAGGGAAAAAAAAAAATGGTGGACGATAAAAATGAAAACAAGGCTAAAGGACACAGAGCCACGAAAATAACCGCCAGGCACGTACGAGTTACCCAGGAACGTAGCAGATACAAAATATACCATTACAACGGACGGAAAATGCTCGCGAGCCAAGTAACGCATAGAAAAAAAAGACTCCATTTTACAACACTAACTTACAACTCATAACATTAGGATTCTAAAATGCTGCTTTACCCACCTAAACAAACGGTTTGCCCTTGCGCACGCGACCTATTTACACTGCACTTGCCACATTGCTGACACTTTCTCCTCAGATGATCAACAGTCCAACTGGACATTTTCTGATGCAGGAAAATCCAAATAGATAGTTAGCTCTTCAGGATATTGATTGCTGCATATTAAATATGAATAGGTAAAGTATATTCATTTATTAATTCATATCACTTTATTAATTTACTGTACTCCAATTTTTTTTTGCCCATTTTACACTGTACTTACATATCTGTGTTCGCGATGAGTGCCAAAGGTCATCGCTGCAAAGCCGGACAATTGAAGTACATGAGGGGATAGGCTCAAAATGAGCGCCGGGCTCACAATGATCGCTGAAGGTCCACAGAGGAGCAAAAGCCTTACATTGTGTGGTAAACAGCATTGCAATGGCTTAAAATTTCATGGCCCCATCATTTTTGACGGGCTAGTCACTAGTATAGATAATAATGGATATTGCTGATGATATTAGGAAATAAATAATTCCATTTTGAATATGTCCATATATTATTTTTTATATATAAATAAATATTGAGTGTTGCTTAAAGGTATTTGAAATAGGAAATGTTAAATACTCAAAGGGTATGATGGTAAATTAATATTGTTCAAGTCATATATAACACTATGTGAACTGAAGTTCTAAGCTTTAAAAAATATATAACACCCCTTATGTTGATTCCATAACCATGAAGAGCCTATTATTCAATCCACATTATGGTCCTATTTTAGTCATATTAGACAAAATTAATTCAATCCTATTGGACAATCTTCTTTATGGATATGAATATAGGTATAATATGCTCCTTGTATTTCACTCTTATGTGATACATGTTCATTATGTTACAAATAATACAGATTCATTGTGTTCTTTACATTGTCCATATTATGTAAATGGCCTGGATTTTCCTATGATATAAACGAGACTACATCTTCATATTGTTACCATAGTCCATCAATAAGTTTGGCCCCAAATATTAGAAAATGGCGGCTATTATGGGTTATATCTCAGAAGGTATCAAATTGACAAGGTAAATATAAAAATGTACAAGTCAATGTAATAGGGTAAGTACAGAAATACACAGGCCATAAAGTTATTAAATAAATAGTGTGAAGGTGAAGCCTTCATTAAGTCCCCAAGGGTTTTAGTTTTCAAGGTGTATATCCATTGGGCTTCTCTTTTCTGAAGCTCCTTGGCAATATTACCTCTTTGAATAGTTTGTTGGACACAATCAATGGCTATAAAAGAGATGTTATTGAGATGCCCATTGTGTTTTGACTGTACATGGTTAGCTACAGGTGTGCCATATTCTTTTGTTATACTGTATACATGTTCCAGAACCCTGCATCTGAATTCTCTACAGGATTAACTGTATGTACTGAAACTTTTTTTTATACCAATTTTTATACTGCTTGTTTTCTATGTTGTAATTAAGTAGAAAAAGGTGTTGGAGGAATCACAATATTGTCAATTCTTAACAATAGGTTATTATAGACTGTTACTTCAAAAATGCTAAAATGGTTGACCTGCGTTTCATATGTTTTTCTTTGAAATTTAATTGACAGTTGTGACAATAACATTTCGTGAAACAAAAAAATGACTTATTTACTTAGTATGTTAGAAATAATAAGGCTCATAAAGAAAAGTACATGAGGATAAATGTAGCAGTAAAATTGTATACTTGTACATTATATTTAAAATATATAAACTTAAATATTTAATGAACTGAATATGTAAGTATATTATTAAATACCAGTATCACTATCTGATATTACTGTATTGTGAGTGGTAGACACCAGATTCTTGTAAGGTGGAGGTAGGAGTCTTGGAAGCCATTACCCGTTGTTGAACCACCATGGGGAATAGTGCTGCAAGATACTAACTCCTGTCACTTTACAAACCCCTTTCAGTTTAGCTAATCTTGGTTTATCTGTGTTTAGTAGTATGGCTATTGAATCAAAAAAAAAACAGGGTTTGTCACCCCTGTCTAAAATTTAAATTTTAATCTATTTTCAAGCTATTCACAACATTTATATCTGATTCCGAATATTTTTGGTATGTACTCAATATGTCTCAAATATCTGCAGAAGTGTCTTAGTTTTTTCATTGGATGTTTTGCATTACTATTATTTGAAAGATAATCATATTGAACACAAATATCATTCCGATCTTGCAGTTGTACAGAATATAGTTATATTTTTCTGACAAGTATATTGTGCTTCTATTGAATAAAAGTGTCTAGAACAACTTCCTATTGAAGATATAAGGGCCTTTTGAAGAGGAACTTGAACCATAACATCTGAGTCAAGACACTAGAATTAGTTTGATTTACAGTTTCCTTCAAGACTTGTATTTTGTAAGTCTTAAATTGTCTATATTAGTATATAAATGGTATGACAAATTGAATTACTCATTCTGCAGTCTAATAAACAGAGAAGGTACAATGTTAACATCAATGTATGAAATAAGTCATAGTGAATTTGTTAGAGTTGGTAATATTTAATAGATTTGATATAACTAATGAATTCAAATTTTTTTTCAATTACAAAAATTTGATGATGCTAGATTTCTGGAAGATATGTTTGTATGTAATGTGTTTGTCTCGATGTGTCTGTCAGGCTATCTATCGATACAACACACACACACACATATATATATATATATATGACTGATTTTCAAATAATAAAACTAACACCATCCATTATAACTGCAAAATATGAAGACTGACTAATAATTCTAGGGGTATTTGGTTGGATTTTAATATTGGTATTCTGTTTTATTTGTCTACATTATCTGATAAGAGTTAAATATATGAAAGAAGACTTCACAATTAAACAACACCATTTTAATTATAGAAACAATTCAAACATTTTTCTGAAATCTAGATGACTGCCTCTGCATACTGAGGGTAGAGCTGTAAGTATATGCCTAGCATGTATTTTTGTGTGGCTCAATGATATTAAGAACCTTCACCTTTTTCTGCTGTAACCACTGGAGTGTCAACTTGGCCTTGTGCTTACGGTCACTGTCATGCTTGAAAGTCCAAGAGCGTCCCATGAGCAGCCTTCTTGCAGAAGAATGCAAATTGTCTGCCAGTATTTTCTGATAACATCCTGCATTCATCTTGCCATAAATTTTCACAAGATCCCTGGTGCCTTTAGAGCTCACCCCCCCCCCCCCCAAAACATCAGTGAGCCACCACCATGCTTCACAGTGGGGATGGTATTCTTTTCACTATAGGCCTTGTTGACCCCTCTCCAAATATAGTGATTATGATTGTGACCATAAAGCTCTATTTTGGTCTTGTCACTCCAAATTACAATGTGCCAGAAGCTGTGAGGCATGTCAAGGTGTTGTTGGGCATATTGTAGCCAGGCTTTTTTGTGGCATTGGCGCAGTAAAGGCTTTGTTCTAGGAACTCGATCATGCAGCTTATTTTTGTGGAAGTATCGTCGTATTGTGCTCCTTCAAACAACCACACCGTCTTTTTCCATAGGAGCCTGTATTTCTCCTGAGGTTGCCTGTTTGTTTTTCTTTGTATTCCGAACTATTCTTCTGGCAGTTGTGGCTGAAATTTTTCTTGGTCTACCCGACCTTGGCCTGGTATCAAGAGATCCCTACATTTTCTGCTTCTTAATAAGTGATTGAACTGTACTGACTGGCATTTTCAAGGCTTTGGATATCTTTTTATATCCTTCTCCATCTTTATGAACTTCCATTACCTTGTTACGCAGTTCTTTTGACAGTTCTTTTCTTCTCCCCATAGCTCAGTATCTAGCAAATTAAAAAGCCACAGGTGTCAGAAATTAACCTTTAATTGACATTTTAACCTCTGTGTGTTGCCTTGTGTGTCTGTAACAAGGCCAAACATTCATGGGTATGTAAACTTTTGATCAGGGCCATCTGTGTGATTTCTGTTATCATTATGATTTAAAAAGGAACCAAACAACTATGTGTGTCATATGTTCACTATTCTTCAATAAAAAAAATATTTTTTTTTTGCATTATCAGTTATATTTTCAAAATAAATACGAAAATTTCACAATTTCTGCCAGGTTATGCAAACTTTTGAGCACAACTGTGTGTGTGTATCACATATATAGTTGTCAGCAATACAAGTTGTTGCTAACGATTGCAGGCTCGCTTAGCAAGCCCACTGCAACTGCGGCCCTCGCAAAGCGAGGGCCGCAGTTGCTGGCATGGAGCACCAAAGGCACTCCTTGCGCTAGTGGAGATGAGCGCCGTATGACCCCGTTTGACTTCAGCCAAAGGCGCTCACTGCACTGGTGTAGATCCCTGCAGAACTACACACAAACACAAAACTGAATTACACAATTCAATTTGAAAAAAATTGCTTAAAAAAATTACGGCCCGTAACAAGGAAAGCGAGACTTACAAACTTAACGGCCGAGCCACGCACATACAATAACACCACCAAAACTAACAAAAATACAAAAAAAACCCATCACTGACAGCACAGGGGGACAGCCTTGACATCTGGGAGTCAGGTTGCATGACAATTGAACCACAGTTTGCCGAGTTTGCACACACGAAAATCGCCTAAGCGACAAAAAAAATGTTGGCCAAAAAAACGAAAACGGGGCTACACGACCAATAAACACGCAAAAACCCGCCAGAGACATAAGACTTCTGCACAAGACCGTACGGGCTATAAAATACACTCATCCTCAACCCCCCCTCCTCATTCTAATCCCCCCTCCCTACTTTACCCCTCTAAATACCTCCCCCTCTCCCTTTCCCCTCACTTACCTTCATCTGTAGCTTCTTCTCCGGCCTCCGCTCCTTCCTGCGTCGGCACCCGGTATATGCTAATGACGTGGCGCGCATGTGACGTCACGTCATTAGCATATACCGGGTGTCGATGCAACCCCCCCTCCCCCCTCCACATTCTAAACCCCCTCCTCATTTAACGCCTCTAAATACCTCCCCCTCTCCCTTTCCTCTCACTTACCTTCATCTGCAGCTTCCCCTCCGGCCTCCGCTCCTTCCTGCGTCGGCACCAAGACGCAAGAAAAGGGCACACCAGAGGGCACAAGAGGGACACAGGGGGCAGCACATTTCCCACCCTCGGCTTATACTCGAGTCACTCATTTTCCCAGTATTTTGTGGTAAAATAGGTGCCTCGCCTTATACTCGGGTCGTCTTATACTCGAGTATATACAGTACTTATTTTATGTGGCAAACAGCATTACCTGCCTCACAATTTTATTGCCGTCATTTTTTGATGGGCAATTCGCTAGTGTGTGTGTGTGTATATGTATGTATCAAGCAATACAAGTGTGTATTTCTTTGCATGTCTAAAACTAATTTAATATACTTATTTCTTGTTTAGAATATCAAGAAATACAGTGTTTTCACTGCACCCTGAGAAACTGAGTGGGTACATGCAAATGAGCCAACAATGTATTTTTGTACTTTTTAATCCAAAACCATTTTAAACATGGCTCCTTTGATGTTATAAGACCACTTTTGCGCAGCATAGGATACACACACAGGGGGCAAAAATATCTAAATCTTAGGAGCCAGAAATATTTTCCAGGAGCCATACAGGCTGTTGTTGTTTTTTCTTGGAGCCTGGAAGGAAGCCCTTCATTAGATTTTGGAAAAAAAATGTTCCACCTGTTTGTGTGACTATATATTATAGAAATACTTCTGATTTCCAAGAAAATGTTGTGACTCACTTTAACTGTGTGTGAACATTTTACTTTTCTCTTTGCAGAGTTCCTGGAGTTTCTGTGAAAGAAAGAGTGCGAGTTTCTCGAAACTGGAAATGGGGCCGCTGTCGGCGAGATACGCTTCTCAAATGGAAACGCAAGCAAGTGACTTAATCCTTTGCAGGTTTACAATCCATTGTGTGTGAAGGAATGAATGTTTATTAGTACAGCAAGAAGACAGCTGTCTGCTACTGTTTTCATGGCATTTTGCAGAGAATATTTAGTACTGACTCAGCACTGCACTTAACACTTGCACATATTTTGTCCACATGTCATCTAAAAAACATGGTTGTATTGGTATCTCAATTTTAAATTTATTTTCTTCATGTCACCTAGCCAATTATACTTTCAATCCTTTTATTTTTTTCATGTCAATAACATTCTCAAATGTTCATGAGGCAACATTATTCTTACACCCTTAGTAACAATACTATCAAAGATTACTAAATATGATACAGGTACTGGGGTTACATAAAATTGTAAGATGAAGCAATTGCATATTTCTTTTTTTATATCATTGTTATTGATTTTTAATAAAATATAATAGAAGAAAACTGTACAGTAGAACAATATGTATGCATGAATAAAATACATACTTTGAATTAAAAATTTCAGATAAAATAATGTATAGTAGAGATAAATCTAAATGAAAAGATTTATTTATTTTAAGAGTTTCTTATTAAATCTATAATAACTTTAACTTGGATAACTTACAATATAAATGTAATTAACTATATGGGAAAACTACATTAACTTCATTAATAATAAGACCATAATTAACTTGATGGCTAGACCGCCCAATAACAACATTTTATTTACATTTCTGCTTTAAATTGTAACTTGCTTTTATTTAAGATCCAGCTTCGTCATATTTTCATGAATGTATTGTGATTATCTTTTATTTTTCTACAGATTTCTTCCATGGTCACCATCTTTTCTAGCTTGTTTTTAATATCAAATTGTGCAGTTTTTAGCATTGTGCCAATTTGTCTTCTTGAGCCACATAATATGTGGCCGACTAATTTTTTGGTTGTTTTCAACAAAGTTGATGTATCCTAGAAGTGCCATGTTCTATAATCTTAGACAGGGGTGGACAAAATGTTTAAAAGGTAGATTTTATGGGAGCATTTTCTATGAGCTTGAAATGATGCCCTTCATGGAGATACATATTTCTTTAGAAAAATATTTGGGAGCCACTACCAATTTTTTTATCTATATTGTAGATTTTGTTTTTTCTTTGTGGTATTATTTTTTCACAAGGTTTAGAAGATTCATATGTTGCTATATCTTTGCTCCATTAAGCTCTATACTTACCAATATCTTCTACTTTAATCTTACATAAGATGCTTTAATTAATTAACAATTAATGCGCATATTACAAATATCAGAGGAGATCTAAAAAGCTTGAACCATATGGACTAAAAATCATTTTTCAACCTCAATTACTATAATATAAGGGAGTAGCCATGAATGCCTACTAGTAATCCGGATGAATAATTAGAGTATTGCAGTATACAGTGATACCTCTTATTTTTTTATTTGAACATTCGAGAGTTGTTTTATCAACTTTGTAGAAATGAATATAGCCATTTATCACCTGCTTCCAGTTTGCCAATCCCTTCACTGGTTTCTCATACCTACTAGAATTAAGTTCAAAGTCCTGACACTCCCTTACAAAGCCCCCAAGAACACTGCACCTAATTCCCAGATACTCCCCTAGGATCCCCTCTGCTCCTCCCACCATATATGTCTCTTGACAAACTTGTCATCACCTCATGCTCCCATCTCCAAAACCCCAAATCCAATAACTTACCAAAACCTGCCTGTTGCATGTGAGAACATCTCCCAAACAAGAGTCAGCAGGATCCATGTACATTAGGTGGTCACTGTCTTGTTTGAATCCTTGTTGTCAGGGGACAAGTTCTTCTTTGACAAGATGGGTTTTCTGTGAGTGTTTGAAACTGTGAAGAGTAGAGGTAAATAAATCCACAGGGTTTGGAGATGGGAGTGTAAGGTGAAGATAGGTAGCAAGAGTCTTGGGAAAGTGACGAGACATGGGAAGAGCAGAGTGGGTGGTTTGGGGGGTATCTGGAGATAAGATGTGATATGTGCTCATATAAATAATGAGAGAGCACCGCATATGCATGACAAATGTAAAAACACTGTCTGAATCATTCAGATAAACTGGTTACAAAGCCCGCATCATCAACCAGAAAATCACCCCTACCCTTTTTAAATGTATTATTTTGATGTCTAGATCAATCCCAATTTGTCTTGAGTGCATTAAAATAGCTTTGGATTAAATGGACTTCCAAAATATATATTTTGATCACTTCTATTGACTAGAAACTCATGTTGGTAAATCAAAATGCAGCATCCAGACTTTTGTTACATGCTCAAAAGGCTTCTTGTGAAAAGGAATCAAGGCATTTGTATTTCTGTGAAAATACCACCGAGGACTACAAAAAAAAAAATGCTCTCACCGCTAAGTATAAGGCGGCAGTGCATTCAAGTACTGACCTTTTAAAATATATGGTACAATTAAACAAATGCCTCCCAAAAAAAATCAGAGAAATGTTTTCTTTGTACCTGCGTTGTTCTGAGAACTTTAGACAAGATAAATATGCACAAGCAGGAACTCCAGTCACATAAAACATCTTCTGCCTCTGATGGTTCATAATAAACTGTTTGTGATGACAGAGTTCAATGGTAAATGGGTTTGCTAATGTCTAACTGTGACTGTATAAGTACCCGGAGGCAATTTTGTTTTACAAAACACTCCCATATGGCTTACACACAAACAAATTGAATCATGTAATCGGGTTAAATATCAACACATTTAATTATTTTGGAAATAATATGAAGCACATTTAATTATTACCGAAATAGGCTATCTAGTCGAGATTATATACAATATCTCCAGTTTTATAACACTTTTCAAGGTTATGATGCATATTAGGATAATATGTATAAATAATATTTACAAAGGTAAAAATGGAACACTTCACATTCTAGTAGAAGAACGTTGTCTTTTTATACTTCATATATCACTTTTAATTGTCTTTTACATTCACATAAAGCTCAATGGAAAATGTTGGATTTTAAATAAATAAATAGTAATAATATGAAAATGGGCAATATAAGCACAGTATACAGAGGCAAGGATACAAATAACGATCTATTAAAAAAACATGGCTATTATATGCTACTTGTTCTTAATGCTTGTAAAACAGATCAATCCTGCTGGGTTTCTATTACAATACAATTTTCATACTTCATTTTATTAACAAGACACTTTAAGAAATAACCCACTGAGTTTACAAAGCGTTCTATTCTGTCCATAAAATAATGTCTATTTGCCACTAAACGTTATTTTCCACTGTTTCAAATTGACATCAGGAGATGAGTAGTTTGCATACAGAACTTAGTTGCTGACAATAATTGCATTTACTGATATAATAAAGGAAGGGCCACACCTTTTTATTTTTAGAAATCTTAAAATTGTCAAGTCATCACCAGATCTCTCCAAAACCTTTCAGGCACTCTGATGTAATGCATTATTTTATTGCAACCTGTATTTTTCTGTTGTGTTTCCTTTATTTCTTTTTATATACTTGTAGTCCGATTCATCTTCACCTGGCTTCTTACCATGTATATATTTCTTATTCTTACAGTTTAATGCCTTGGATATACTTAGACGGTGACCAACTGTACCTTTCTCAGGCAGAACAAATCCAAGCATATCGGCTACGCCCTCATACCAATGGCCTGCACCGACGACCTTGTGCTGTGTATTTGGGTCACCAAGAAGATGTGTGCAGATTTGTAATTACCAATTCTCACATCATCAGTGGAGGAGGGTAAGATGTGCATCTTCAAAATGTCATGTGAAGCTTCAGGATGCAGATCTTCATTTTATAGTCATAAGTATTGTTAATTGTCTAATTAAAAGGTCATGGTAGTGCTCAAACAGCTTGTTTTCATTTTTTTATCTTTTATCTGATTAGCTGAAAAATCTTAGTTTGAAGATAAAAAAAAAAAAAAAGTGTGACGTTTGCACTGGGATTTGAACTTTTGTGTTTAAGACTCGAGCTATGCTTCTCCTCCCACCCCTATAGGGTACCTAGAGGGTGGGGAGAGGATCTACCCAGGGGCAGTTCTGATGGGAGTTGCCTCACTACTGATTAAGGCAGCATCCTGGGCAGATAAAGTGGCCACTGAAGGAAAACATAGGCCCGTCAGAAAACAAATCTTTCCTGGATACTATTTAGGAGTGAAACAACTTTGCGAGTCTCTGAACATTAGATTTTTGAAAGCTACGTTAAATTGATTACCTTTTATATACTGATTTTCATTGCTAATCTTTAACTAAATAAACAAATGAAACCCTATTTTAAGACCGCTACAGTGGCTGCTGAATAGTGGTTCTTTAAATTGACTAATGTAACTTCTACAATTCTTTGGTATTATTGCAATGTGATATTTGTCCTTTTTGCTGTGGAATCCATCATTTTAGTAATTCAATCATTGTTTATTATTAGTTCATTTTTTCCAATTACAATAATAGCATTAATAAACTATGTTCATGCATTTGTGCTGTGAAGTATTCCAAATGCATACTAAAAGTGTATGAGATAAAGCAAAATAGGTATATTTGTCAGCAGTATGTATTTTACTTTCCAATATGTGTAGACTGCTACCTAGTTCAGTCGTTTCCCAAATGATTATATATATACTAGCGACTTGCCCGTCAAAAAATGACGGCAATAAGATTGTAAGGCAGGTAATGGTGTTTGGTCCAGAGATTAATTTTGTTGGTGTACCGAGATGCTTTGGCGCTCATTGCGAGCCTCGAGCTGAGCGCCTTTGGCGTTCATTGCGAGGCTGTTGGTTAGTTGTGTGCTATGAGCATTGTTTTTTTTGCTAATGCTAATGAAATAATTAATAAAATAATACATGAATATACTTTACCTATTTTGAAGTAATAAATGCAGGAAGCATTGTGCAGAAGAGCTGGCAATCTGTTTTGATGTTGCTACAGCATACAATGTGTGTTTGGAGTGCTGAGGAGCTGCTGTGTAAGTGTCAGTAATGTGTGCAGTGTGTAGTGTAAATAGTGTGTGTGCACGAGGAAAATATGTTAGGGTAGCTGTGTACTTCCGCATTGTGTAAGTTAGTGTTGTAAAATGGCGCCTAATGTGTGGTACGCGTCTGTGGCTGATTTGGCGTCCTTGTTCTTGGATCGCGTCCGTCTTTTAGGGTCCTGTAGCCTCGTTTTCGGGTTTTTTCGGCGGCCATTTTTTCTCTCGCTTAGGGGTTTTTCGAGTGTCTAAACTCTTGTATTTCAACTTAAATTGAGGTGTAACTTCAGTTTCCGAGGTCCTGGGTGCCCCACCTTGCTGTAGGTAAGCTTTTTATGTATTTCTTGTGTGTATTTCTTGTGTTTTTCATGTGCGCGGTTTTCGGGGCGGTAAGGTTGTATTTTTGCGAGGTCGTAATGTTTTTTTTTGTAAGTCCCGCGTCTCGTATTTGTTTCTCGTAAGTCTGTAAATTTTGCGAGGTCCGCAGTTGCTGGCAAGGAGTGCCTTTGGCAACTGCGGCCCTCACTTTGCGAGTGCCGCAGGCTCGCTACGCGAGCCCGCAAGCGTTAGCAACAACTCGTACGCTCACAACTATATATGTGATGATAGTGCTTCTTGTGTACTGTCATCTGTAGATACTTCTATAGACAGGTGTACTTCTGACTTTATCATCGCAGAAATGGTACCATGAAGACAAAAACGCTATTCTCTGACAAAGTGTCAATTGTCGTACCTTATACAGATTGGGAATGTTTGAACAAGTCTGACCACAGACAGACCCCTTTAAAGTTTTAAAGTGATCTCTTTCAAATAAACGAAATACTGAATTTGGAGTGTCATGGCAAATGGATTAAAAAGATCAAGAATTTCCATTACATTTTGACATTATAGGGTAATTCATGGAGTTAAAAGGCAAAAACATTCATTATAAATGTATCTTAGTTGTAAATAATTCTGAGGGATCTGTCTGTCAACATTATCAAGTTTTCCGACACAACATATAATGTTACACTCACACATATATTCTCAAACTGTATTTACTTAATTTGATCACATTTTAATATACATAAGAATAAATAAAACCTGCACTGGGTAAAATAGATGTACTTGTCCCATCCACATGTTTGTTAGAAAAGAACTGTTGCCTAGTATCTACTAATGGGATTCCCCCAGTAATTATTTGGTTAGTAAGATGCTATTGTTTGTCATTCCTCTGTCATGCCTTTTTAGGATTTTCTGATCTTTTTGATGCAGTTCTCATTCGTCATGGAAGGTTAAAACTTTTGCCCCGACATGTAGAATTGAGACAATGTAGTTCTTCAAAGGTACAATGTATCTGAACCCTAAACCTGGGCTGAGGTCATGCCTTTTTGAAGATTCACACTAAAATGCCGGTATGAGCATAGGAGAGTTAGGAGTTAATCCCCTTCATAAAGGAGATAAACGGTTTCTAAAGCAAACTCTTTTGCGTTGCTTTAAGGTGAATTAAACTATTAAGCTTGCTGAGGCAGGTAGGACGTCCAGCATAGTTACGTTATGATTAACTTTGTAATGCCAAATGTATAGATAAAATTATAAGAATGCAGCATATTGATATGGCGGAAACCTTTAAAATACTAAAAATAAGTATATGTTTCTCTAAATTGTTTAATAACCTTATATTACAATATGTTTCAAGTACATGTATATGAATTATGCCAATTATCTTCACTTTAAGCACTGTGTGAAAATAATATCTATGATTAGTGTTGATCCTTAAATGTTTTTCAAAAGTTCCCCTCCTTTGCTATCTCTAGTCTTATTTTTTTTTTAAAGATGATTCAGCATTTAAAGTAATCTTTTAAGGTTGTGAATCCATGTTCATCCCAGCAAGTTTTCCAATCTGCTCAGCTATGAAATTGGATGCGCTGTATCCCTAAAATATTTTTTTATTTACTTCTTCTAGAGTTTTGTTGAAGTTAAATTCTGGTCCTTTGAATTCTGAAATAATGCCCTTGCTTAAAAAAAAAAAAATATATATATATATATATTAAATTTAGGTTAAGCATTGTGGTACATATAGGAGTATGGGTGTCTGAGAGACCAGTCATCATCTTCAAATGACATTGTAACTGGTGATATTCTGTAAAAAAAAAAAAAAACTGAAGGAAAGATTCATATCTTGAGAAAATACATCTACTGTATAGACTAGCCTGGACTGTCCTGTTCACTCTTATTATGATACAAGTAAAGTCTCTCTTGTAATAGCACAAGTAAGCAAAAATTTAAGATACTACACCAAAAGGGCTGCCTACGAGTAGCTACTTCTCAGGTGTGCATCTATTCATTTTTTATTAATGTGCCAGTTAATTTATAATAGGCAAAATCAGAGTTGAAAAAACATATGGATTTACAGTTATGTTTGTCTTATTTGCTTTATTATGGAGCCAACCCTGCTTGACACCAGAAGTTTGGGCTCTCAAGCACAAACGTTTTTAACATGAACCAATTCAGCCTTCCGATATAGCAGGGGTGGGCAAGTTCGGTCCTGGAGAGCCCCCACACAGGCCAGTCATCGTGATTGACGCACCTGTGCACAGAAAGGATATCCTCAAATATAGGCCCATGTGGGGCTCTCCAGGACTGGACTTGCCCACCACTGCAATATGGGGATGTCAAGAGACTTGCCAGCAAGCTTTAGTTCATGGTTAATATTTACACTATATCTTCCCAAATTTGAACTCCGTCAAAGTGGAATGCCACTTTGACTTCAAACTGAAGTCTAGTAGTTGAGTTATCATATCCCCTATAAATATATATATTGATATTTTCTACATTGTACAATGAGCCTTGTATTGCTTTGTACTGCCAACTGATGTCACAAGTTGAGCTCTACTTCGATTAGAGGGATGAAAGATATGTGAAAATGTTTGGTTTGAAATTGCTGCTGTTGATGGAGTTAAAGGCATTTCTACTTAGGGGTTGCACCTTAGACTACAGTGTATATATAATGAAGATTCCCCTATTGAAGAATTGGAAACGGCACACACCTAGTGCTGTCCTTGTTGCACTTCCAGGACAACAGCTGTCACACCAATATAATTGTACCTGTGTCATTTTTCCGATGCATCTAATAGCAATATGTGCTTGTTCAGCTCTTTATTTGTGCATGGGAACAAATTATGTAAGAAAACCTAAATGTGCATGTGAAGTGAAACGGGTATTGACTCTTACTAACTCCTGGTAACAGCACTTCAATAGATTTAATCCGCTAAGTAAAAGTTTGTAGAGAGGAGTGGCGATTGTATGTTTCATATTTCTAGACTGGCAAAGGCAGGAGAAGGAAAAATCCCTGATATAATGCAACAATATAAGTGTAATATCCTCATGCTCTTAAAAATACATTTTTGTTTGTTGTTGTTTTTTTTTTGTTCTGTTCCTTTAAAATAAATCATTTTAGTTTGTTTTTGAAGAAGAAAAAATTTAAATGTAATGACAAATGTATAATTTTTGACCCAGTTCACCACATGATTCAGTTAATTTACATTTTGTAACTATTCTGTATCCTCAGAGATGGAAAGATTGCCCTTCATAAGATTCACAGTTCTTTCAGCATTCAGTTTACTGCACACGATCAGGATGTGAACTGCGTGGATTGTCATGGAGGAATTATAGTCAGTGGCTCCAGGGATCGAACAGCAAAGGTAAGCATGGCCATCAGGAAAGAAAAAGAAACTTGCCCTCTTGAAACTGTCACTTTCCATCATTACAGATGAGTTCCAAATATGCTATGAATGAGATACAGTTGTGCTGGTAAATACGTTGGTCACACTCGCATTGCAAGTTGATTAGCTAATCAGGTATACGTGGTGAGGAAAAAGATTGGACACATGCCACAGTGCTGTATTTTTTTCCATTCATCTGTCTTTTACTTTCCATACATTTATCTTGCGGAAACTTCATTGTATCACAGAACACATCCAGAAACCCATAATTAAATGTATGTGGAATTCTACAGTTTGCATGCTGAAAATACCTAGCAATCTCTTGCAAGTCTATATAATCACACAATAAACATTTATAATACAAAGGTACTTCCTAAAAGTTATCTTTCATTTTCTTCCTTAGAATTACATATTTATAGAACTTTAATCTGAGTGCTGAAAGAACCATGAACACATCTAGTGTGGGTACAATTTTTTAAATAGAACTAATATCGTGTTTAATGCGTGCGTAACGCTCCAGTGGGAGTGCATGCGTACTTCAGAAACTATTTGTACGGATTCCGTACATGCCGCAGAGTGCACCGCGTGGCAACAGCCATGCATGCACAAATCGCGGCTGCAGCCGTGCTGTGCAAGGAACAGAGGGGGGAAGGGGGGAAGAGACCCAGGGGAGGGAGGAGGGGGGGGGGGGGGAAGAGTCACGAGGAAAGGGGAAAGACACAGAGGGGAAAGGGACACAGGGGATGGAGGAAGAGCGTGGGAAGGGACACAGGGGATGGAGGAGGAGGGTGGGAAGGGACACAGGGGATGGAGGAGGACGGTGGGAAGGGACACAGGGGATGGAGGAGGAGGGTGGGAAGGGACACAGGGGATGGAGGAGGAGGGTGGGAAGGGACACAGGGGATGGAGGAGGAGGGTGGGAAGGGACACAGGGGATGGAGGAGGAGGGTGGGAAGGGACACAGGGGATGGAGGAGGAGGGTGGGAAGGGACACGGGATGGAGGAGGAGGGTGGGAAGGGACACAGGAGGGAGGAGGATTGGGGAAGAGATACAGGGGAGGGGAAGAGAAACAGAGGAAGGGGGAAAGGGACATATGGGAGGGAGGGGAGGGGGAAGAGAAACAGTGGAAGGGGGAAAGGAACATATGGGAGGGAGGAAGGGGGAAAGAGACACATAGGAGAATGTAAGAGACAAGGGGAGGCAGAGGGGGGTGGGGAGAGACACATTTAATATTATACCGTCATTTATGATGGGTAAACGACTAGTATTATATAATGTTGCTTCTCTACTTCGAGTCAGTCTTGTGAAATAGATTTGCTTTGATTCCTTCTAAATTTCTTTTTTTTTGTATCTTGAGCAGCCTTTTTTTTACGTTTTTAAAATGATTAAGGACATTTCACCCAATCACTAGCCCTCATGGGATACATAACAATCATAAGATTAAGGTTCTGGGGCCCATTTAGTTTAAAAAGATGGAGAACTATCCTGTTCCTTATCCAGTTAAAAAGATGTAATTGCTATTTTAATTAAGATTAGTTTAGGCAAAGCTCTCTTTTTTGAAAAAATAAGAGTTAAAACGGATAACTTTTTTTGTTTTTTTAAACGTTGTTTCTGTTAAAGCCATACAAACTTACACTATGTTTATATTTTATTGATATTGTTAAAGCTCCAGAATCTGAACTCAAAATCAGAAAAATAGAATATATAGAAAAATAGAATATAGAAACGGGGCACCTAAATTAAACAACAATAACTGTATTCTCAATTCCTGTTATACTTTGACAACATTTTCCCTCTCTCATACCTATTAAAAGCTTACTATAAAATGATTTAGTATGGGTAAATAAATCTAATCTTGCTTTTTGTTAAACCCGTAGTATTTATTTATATTTGAAGTGATTCTTCAGATAGAGGAGAGGAGTCACAAGTTAATGGGAGCTCTAAATGCAGAAAGTGTGGATGCTATTGAGGATTCTGCAGAGTGTTGATTACATTTAAGCCTGGAGAAGCTGTTAATGTACATTCCTCGCTGATAGGCATGAGATAGGCTGCTCCAAGCAATATTTTTAACCTGTAGAAGATATGGAAGCTTATGGGGGGTTAAGCTTGTCTTCTTCATTTGGTTACTTTTGGTACGATGCTAAATTCCTGTTGACATGAACTGCACACAATCCCTTTTGTTATCAACAAACAAACGTAATATAAGGGACTGCGAAGATTTGGGGATCTTTTGTAGACAAAGAAGCAGTTTAACTGTGAAAACACCCGGATTATTGAAAAAGCACCTCATAATATATTAAATAAATAGCATTGCAAACTCTGTAAGCATTTCACAGGTAATAGAAGACTGAATATATTTTGTGCAAGTACTATGATAGGGTATATTTGCTTGCTGAGCACAGGTAAGTAAATCAAAATGTTTGCGTCATTAATTCCCCAGTACTTAAACAAGATATCATGCACATTTAATGTGATATGTCTGTTCAGAAGTGCGGTTTGACAGCCACGCTATAAGCCTAAATTTTAAATACATCTGCATACCACATTCAGAAATTTGTATATTTATATAGTAAAGACTTTCTTTCAATGTGCTTTCAAAGCTACTATTTTAAATGTATCTCTACAAATACATTGTGTGTTTTAGGAATTGTTGTATGCTTCTTTTGTAAATGTTGTTGAGTGTTTTAGTTAATATATCAATGGATCATATACATAATACAAATGATACATTGGAGACTTGTAGTATTTGATTTATTAGTAGTAGTTTTAATATGATTTGTACTATTTTGAAGTGATTGGAATACAATATTTGCTTTTAAATTAACAGTTAATATTCACAACATGATGTACATATTATACCATTCCTAATGGGCACTGTTATCTATTTTATGTGCGGTTGAATCTGCATGGGATGAATGCAAATATGATTGCACTGGTGCATAAAACAGAAAAACAACCCTTTTGGTTTGGATTTCAAGAGTGTACCACTGACCATCATAGTTGTGATTGTCTAGTTTACTTAATAATCTGCCAAAGCTTGCCACTTGATTTTCTTTCATATTCATATACTTTTCTATGAACCTTTTCTTTTCATAGTAACACATGTATTTTATACAGTATTAACTATAGAATAAAAATACATTATTTTTTAGATTGATTATTACATCTAAATGAATTATTCATATGTCCCTTTGTTCTATAATAGATGTATAATCAATGATTTACTTTTATATGCAAAAAGAAGGGAATGGGGTAGAGAAGCGCAATGGTGTAGTATATAAAGAAGTAATGTATTACTATAACAAAGTGCAATACACTAATGTACAGAGATCAAAAACACGTATAGAGCTTTAGTACGCTCATTTGAATTGGTCCTCAAGTTGTCACAAGGATTGTCCCCCTCGATGAAGATGAAAGTAACGTATATTCTTCCTAATGGAGTGTATACCCTCTCTGGGGGTAGGGCTCAATTTATAATCTGCTGCAGGGAACACTCCACAAATAGGTATAGCTACTAAACTGCTGGTAGAATAGTCCTTGGTAGAGGGTCACACACAGATGGTATAAGGTCACCCTAGTGGAGTTCACTGACACCACTGCAATGAACCTACTGAAGGGTGTTGACAGAACCAAACATCAGCTAATAGACCGACCTTTAGAGTAGGGGTATCCCTTATAAGATTAAAGCGTAAAAAATGCAACATGAAAAATCATAAAAATACAATAAGCTGGGTACCTGACCATACAGCGTGTATGTAAGACAAGTAAAATATGGATATAAATCAAACGGAGTAAAAACCGAATGCGTTTCAGCCTGAAAAGGCCTTTTTCAGTGGTGTATTAATAGCATAATTTGAACATACTCACGTTTTGGGCTTATAAAGGATCCTTAATATGCAGCTATGATATTTGTCATCATAACACGTGAATTGTTTATATTCGTCATATGGAGGGTACATTATTGTACATTATTCTGCATCACATGGTTTGCCATGTATATGTCCGAGAACATGACTCTCTTTAATATCTTGCTATTTTAACTTTAATCTCTCCTTCGATATTTAGGTGTGGTCTCTCTCCTCCAGCAGAGTTGGGCAGTGTTTACATACTATCCAGACAGATGACAGAGTGTGGTCAGTTGCCATAAGCCCTCTCTTAAGGTAAGACAACTAAAGTGCCTAAAATAAATCAAATGAGCGGAACATGGCTATATCAATAAATAAAGATGTTTTCCATCGTTTAAATTTGACCATTAAAAAGTAATTCATGGTGTTAATATTCACTATGCTTTATAATCCAAAGTATCACTGTTTTATTTGCAGCCATTTAAACAAATGTTTTACATTGTTGTCTGTCATTACTAATTGTTACAGTAACTTCTTTAGACAAATAGTGTTTTGCCAAATTGAAGATGTGTTGATTGGTCTTGGAACTGTAAGTTTGTGAAGTCAAGCATTGGGGTCAAAGTTTATCAGCTACATTTATTTTTCACGTCATTAATATTTACCTAAGACAACATTTCATATCCAATCTCAGACAAACTACTGGTCCATACAGTTGCATAACAGTAATAGATTTTTAAGGAATAATAATTTAAAGTGGATTGTAAACAGTAAATTTCTTGGCTTGCGTTTATTATTCCTTCTCTATAACTTCCTCCTTGTTATTCCTTCCTTTCTCTTTCTATCTATCCTTTATCCTCTCTGGTTCTCTTTTTTCTCCTCTTTTATCCCTTTTCTAAGAGTATGATATCTTAAAAAAGTGATTGTGTTGTTATTTGGTCATTGTTATTAAGATTCACTGTGATTATATATTTAAAATATAATGGTTTAAAGAACTACACGTGGAAAAATGCAAAGTCTTTTTAGAATGGAAAATAAATCAATACAACATCTTTTGTATGCATGTATACTGCTGTGTAATCTACCATTTTGTTTTTGTGGTATGTGGCATTATGTCTAAAATAATAATAGACATGATCATCTATAAGAGAAAATGGTTCCTGACTGTGAAGAATATTTGGGTATAAAGGTAAAAAATATAAAGGTTGTGATTTTTTTCTTTAGGTTTTGTTTCTAAAACATTTTGCCCATTATCAACTTTAGTTATTCAAAGAACCATATAAAAAAAATTAACATCAGTGGTCCATACATTTTGGGAGTCTCCCACATGCCTTTTCGCAAACTCAAAACGTGCCATTTTGTTTTTTGCTGAAAGTAATGGTTTTCTTCTGGCCACTCTGCCATAAAGCCCAACTCTATGGAGCGTATGGCTTATTGTCGTCCTATGCACAGATACTCCAGTCTCTGCTGTGGAACTCTGCAGCTCCTCCAGGGTTACCTTAGGTCTCTGTTCTGCCTCTCTGATTAATGCCCTCCTTGCCCGGTTCGTGAGTTTTGGGGGGCGGACGTCTCTTGGCAGGTTTGCTGTTGTGCTATGTTCTTTCTATGTGGTTATGATAGATTTGATGGTGCTTCTGGGGATCATCAAAGATTTGGATATTTTTTAATAACCTAACCCTGACTTGTACTTCTCAACAACATTGTCCCTTACTTGTTTGGAGAGTTCCTTGGTCTTCATGGCAGTGTTTGTTAGTGGTGTCTCTTGCTTAGGTGTTGCAGCCTCTGGGGCCTTTCAAAAAAGGTGTGTATATGTAATGACAGATCATGTGACACTTAGATTGCACACAGGTGGGCATAATTTCACTAATTATTTGACTTCTGAAGGTAATTGGTTGCACCAGAGCTTTTTATGGTCTTCATAACAAAGGGGGTGAATACATACGCACAGGCCAATTTTCTATTTTCTATTTCCCAAAAATATTTTTATGTATATATTTTTCTGATTTTACTTTACCAACCAATAATAAACAAAACCTTTGTTTAAATTATTGTAAGCATTTAAGATTTCATCTCTGATACTGAAAATTTGTAGTAGATATTTTGTTTTTACCTTTTAGTCATTGCACATAAGACCAGATTTATTTCTTCTATACAAGTAAAATGTATTAATTTGTGCAAAAAACATTTTTGTGAACTAAATGCATTTTTTTTTTTTAAACCTTTCATTCTTCCTTCTTATAGCAGACATCTGGTAATAATGTTATATATTTTCTGGGTGTGCATTTCTTTTGAAGCCTCAAGTGCAGAAAAACCGAGGGAAACATGCTTTAATGTAATGTGTGCTGTTCGTAATAATGAATTCCATTTTGAGAAATTGAGTTCATTTCTTAAATTTAAAGCATTTAAGAAAATAATTTAAGGCTATGATATCTTCTATCACTGCATTGTTGGTGAAGAGCAAGAGAATCAAAGCTCAGTATCTGAGGAATTAATGAAAATGGGTGAATTTTTATTTTAAAGCTACTGATTTTGCTTTTTCTACCAGTTCAAACCAAAATATTTGTCAGAGTTTTGCACAGATATTGAATTCCGTTACAGAGAATAAAGAAAATTGGGATTATTATTGAAATAATGAATGACTTATCTGAAGTAAGTAAAAATAAATTAGGTGTATCTTGGGCTGAATGAGTGATGGGAATTGATCGAGACGAGACTTTCAACAGTTGATATTGCTCTGCAGTTCATTGTCGCCATTACATTCACGACTGTGATAATGCATTTTGCCAGACTTTATAGCTTACCATCAGACCCCTGTTTTCAACAGGTGGGAGTTCTGTTTTTAACTGTGGCTGAAAAGCTGGGCATGCTTAAGTGATGACCTTTTGAGCCTGTCTCTTGTCAGGACAGTGTCAACTTTCCCTTTGGTCCAATATAAAGCAGCACACACAGACTTGCACACTCTTGCTGTCACAATATTTACCTAGAGTGTTTTCTTTTTGGACTGGATGATAGCCCTGAACCTAGAGAGCAGCTGCCCCCAATGGCTGGGTTTGAATCAGTCACCCATTTTATGTGAGACCATGAATGTTCCTCTGTCTCCATTAACCATCCAGTCTCCACTCCATGCAAATTCTTTTTGAATTAGAGACGATTATCCACGTCATTAATTCTTCAATTTGATGGCTGATATAGCAGTGCCCGCAACACCCTACTGACCTCGGATAATGGAATCTGCTTCTTAACATATTGATGATGAGAGAAGTTAATTAAAATTCCTGGGAGTAAAGGTGTCAGCTAACCTATAAACCTGTCACTTCACAACAAATCACAGCCATCTCGAACAAATGAGAGAAAAGGGGGAAATATGGATATCCAGAAGAGAGGAGGCAGATCGGAAGAAGATACACTTCCTAAAACAATACTCTTGTACTCTCATTTAACACACGTGAGGGGTTTTGGCCATTATTCTGCACCGAGTGTATGGATAATATTGTAAAATCCATGTAGAAATATTGGGAAAGCCAAAATATAAAGGCTTTCTTTATGGAATATGGTACTTCTATGTGATATTTATATTATTATTATTATCTAGTATTTATAATCATCTTAGTATTCCACAACAATCATTTAGTGTATGGTGAGCACAAAAGTGAGAAAAGCTCTTAGTAAATATATAGTAGAGCATACAGCATATTGACTATACATTATCTGATTATTTGACTTTGCATATTAATGACAAACAATCTATAAAGAAAATTGGTGTATGAATAGGGACATATTCACTAAAAGAGTGTCATACATTTTAAATATATTTTATATAACCATATTAATTAAATGTGAACTTGCAGTTTTACCTATATGGCTCGGAGTAGTGATGATAGTCCAATGATGCAAAGCATGTGATCATTGTGCATAGTGTGATTTTTAAATATATCTATAGTCACATTTGACTAAGATATAGACTTTAAACATTACTAATTGTGTTTTTCAAAAAGCAAAAATGTGTATTGTTATGATGTAATTAGTTGGTTAATTAAAGTGACTAAATGATGTACTTAAATGTATTGTTAGGTGAGATATAGATTGCTTGTTTTTTATTTTGGCATTTAAATTCACTACGTTCGCTGCTCACTTAATGTTAGGTCAGAAATACATTAAAAAAATAGGATGTAATAAAATGAGAAGGAAACATAAATGTATACTTGACAGGTTAGGCAATTTATATAGCCAATTTAACACTCTTTAAGTGATATGATGAAAAGCTTCTTTTATCCTCTTACTCTTCAGTCTTTGTCTTACGGTGGCACATGAAACATTGTTTTACTAGAAGTTGGTAAAAATCTTAATAAAAAGAACTGAACATTATTTGATATATGGTTGAGATTCAGCTTTTGCATATTTGATTGTGTGAAAGAAATAGGACATGATGGTTTTAAGCAAACTCATTTATAAGACTCAATGATCTTTCTTATCTCCTCTATCCTACTCATGGCAAATAGTGTAATTTTTCATGTTCACCTTGGTAGATTTTTCATTCCTTTAAGTAAATGTTCATGAATCATGTATGTTTACTTTTTGCTCGGTTGTGCTGTATGCCTTTGTTTTTCCACCTTTGATCAGTGCCCTGCCGACAGATAATTTAGCAATTGTATCCCAGGGTGGAAGTGTGTAGTTAATGTTAAAATTAGTTTTTTTTTCTTCTTCACTGGGTGATGAAGCAGAGCAAGGAGAACCATGGAGAGGAGGACCGTAAATCCGTCTGCTAGTATTGTAGGTTCCAAATCACTTATATTTTGTTTTTACACTTACATTAAAGGTTTTATTGTAGGCAGATTTATTGTTGTTTCAAGGGATGACATAATGTCACACTTAATATGAGGAAATGCTAAAGTCTAGGGTTAACAAAATGAAATACTACAAAATATGGGAACATAGGTGGATTATATCCTTATAATGTGTGCATTCTCATTTCTTTTCTTGGCAAAGCATTCCAAAACCATTTGTCCTTTTAATCTCAGAGATATATTGTGGAGCAGATCTTGTCATATATAGTGGCTTATAGGACTGATAGCTGACAACAATGATGTATTCTCTAAGACAAGTGTCTCTTTTAGATCTATGATTGGGTTTATTGCCAGTTACTTCAACACAATAGAGAACTTTTAATGTCTTTAAACCTGAAACCGCAAATAATATTTTGTACTCAATCCCAGTCTTTATTGGAAATCCATAAACCACATTACTTCTGTTTATCCTTCTTATTGGAAGACAACATAAGTTCTTCTTTTTTTAAACAATATTGGGTTAATAGTAATTTTAAGGTTTACATTGAAATATTATTATATAATGTTGAAATGTGATATACAGTGAAATACAAAGTATATAGGAAGAGTTGCTATTATAAGAAAAAAGTAAACAAAACATGACTTGTAATATTTTATTAAATATTTTTTATTAAACCTAATGAGTCCAACATGCATTATATACAAATGACAACCCAATAAAGAAAACTTGATTGGTAAGGAGTTGAGCTTCCTTGCAGAGAGCAGTGATAAGGAGACCTAACAGGGTCTCCACTGGGTTCTGATGTAATCTAGTGCCCCATAATTACTCTAAAGTGTCATATATTCCCTGACCAAGTGAGCAATTCTGGGGCAGTCCCAAAGTATGTGGTTTAATGTACTGGTAGAATTGCAACCTCTAAAAACAATTTCCATTCAGTGATGGATTTAAGTTTCAGACTAGCAGTAGTCTGGTACCACCTAAGGTTTGTTTTGTAAGAATTCTCTCTCAGAATTAAGTTCAGGGAGGATTTTGCAGCATTTTTATGTATTTTGATGCATTGCAAATTATCTAAGGTGGTGTTAAGTTCTACCACCTTAGATGGAGCTTAGATGGTGTGTCCTGATCTATCAGATAATTATAGATGATGGAGATGTTTTTATTGCCATTTGAATTGTATATACAACAATTCTCAAATGGGGGTTTGCTAGCTGAATTATAAGATATTAGTATGCTAGAAACATTTAAATTAATTTGAGCAAGGTTGAGCTATTCTTTAATCTGTACATTATTCTGTTCGCAAAAAGATGTGGGTGACCGCTTTTAAATTGCACTTAGTACGTCTGCAGCAATAGTTACGGTAGTTTTTTTTATCTATCCACCAAGATAGTTGTGCATTTTCGTTAATTGTTATATCTCTTTGAGGTAGCCATAAAGGAGTAAGCCATGAACCTGCCTCAATCAGAGGTTTCCTCTTATTAATTTGAGTCCAAAGAGTTATAGAATGAGTCACACTGCTGGGAAGTAGGGAATGATTGAATTTATGATGTAAACTTAACCAAAGCATCTGGCTACCTAGAAGGTTCTGTTCTTTTTAAATTCATGTATTTTTATTATTTATGAAAATAGAACATACATAATAAATACACTGCAGCATACAATTCCAACATACATAAAAAAAAAAAAAAAGAAATCTTTCTGAAAATGAATCCTAATCTTTCCATAATCAATTCCAACTTATGTAGATCTACAAAATAAATCCACATAAATTTTTCACATTCTAATTGTTTTTTGTTTGTGTTCACTAATAACATTTATATAGAAAGAGCACGAATCTAGCAACAAAACAAAGAAAAAACACAAAAACATACAAGGGGGGAGAGGTCCAAATCAATGGTAGAAAAAAAAAGAAAAACACACATTCGCCCCTTTTTCTCCTCTTTTCTATCCTTTTTCTTTCCTACCCCCCTATCCCGCACCATCTCTACCTATATGGGGAAGGGAAAAAGCCCATATTAACATTATTAAATATTAATAGACTCCAAAAACTCCTAAAATTGTCCTAAATAAACCATTTAACTATATTATTTTTAATCCGTTCTGCTGCACTGAAGTCTTTTTCCAAAGCTCTATTTCGATTTAGTATTATTGCTATATCATTCCAGGTAGGTATGTTCTGCTGTTTCCATCTGCCCGCTATCAACCGTTTAGTAATCGTAACAATCTGTATTATAAATGCTTGGGTTGCTGGGTTAAAATCAGGAGGCATTATATGTGAAATGACCATTTGCGGGGTAGAAATAATAATTTTACCAAGAATGTCCGAGATTTTTTCAAAACATTTTACCCAAAAGGAAATAATCAACAGGCATTCCCACCATATATGCATTTGTGAACCAAACTTACGGCAACTTCTCCAGCATAGTTTGTCATATGGTTTAAGTGAAAATAGCCTTATTTTCCCCAAAACAAAGTACCACCTATTTAAGGTTTTAAAGTAAACCTCTCTTAGCGCAGAATTGTTCACAAACTTATTTGTTAAATAAAAAGCTGTTTTCCAGGTTTCTACAGTGAAGAAGACTTTTATATCTCTTTCCCATATTCTTACATTAATTGTTTTACTATCTTCAGTTTTCTTTCTAATGATATCAAAACATTTAGAAATCAAATGATTTCTGTTTTCCATCCTCAACATGATTTCAAAAGAAGATTATTGATCTCTTTTTAAATACAATGAGTTCAACTTTTCCAGAGAAACTTTGAGTCTCAAATATTCTAGCCAATCCTGTTTCTCTGTTATTTATATATATATATATATATATATATATATATATATATATATATATATATGTTTTTTAAATTTTTATATATATATTTATTATTATTATCATCTTTATTTATATTGCGCCAACATATTCTGTAGCGCTGCACAGGGGTTGGGTACATGGCAAAAGAACTTAACACCTTGTAAAGAATGGGGGGGGGGTCTGTTTTTGAGCATAAAATCAAATGTACATAGAGCTTGTTTCCAAGACACTGGCACAAGATTGGAAACTCGCAAACTTATATATATATATATATATATATATATATATATATATATATATATATATATATATATATATATATATATATATACACACACACACACACACCGTATATACTCGAGTATAAGCCGAGTTTTTCAGTCCTTTTTTTAAGGCTAAAAAGGGGCCCTCTCGGCTTATACTCGAGTCACTCCCCCGTAGTGTCTCTCTAACCCCCCCGTGTCTCTCTAACCCCCCCTGTGTCTCTTTCCCTCCCCCCTCCTCATCCTCAACCCCCCTCCTCATCCTCAACCCCCCTCCTCCTCATCAACCCCCTCCTCACTGTCTCCCCTCTAAATACCTCCCCCTCACTTACCTGCTTCTTCTTCGGCCTCTACTCGTCTTGACCCTGGTGCGCATGTGACGTCATATGCGCGCCGCGTCATTAGCATATACTGGGTGCCGGGGGTTGTGGGGGTTGATGAGGAGGAGGTTGAGGAGGGAGGTTGAGGTTGAGGGGGTGAGGATGGGAAGGGTTGAGGATGAGAATGGGGGCTGAGGATGGGGGTTGAGGATGGGGGGTTCATGTTGAGGAGGGGGCTTGAGGTTGAGGGGGGGTGAGGAGGGGGTTGAGGAGGGAGGAGGAGGAGGGAGGAGGAGGGGGAGGTTGAGGATGAGGGGGGAGGTTGAGGATGAGGAGGGAGGTTGAGGATGAGGAGTGTGGTTGAGGAGGGAGGTTGAGAATGAGGAGGGGGGTTGAGGAGGGTGATAAGGGAGCGGGAAGAGACACAGGGAAGGGAGAGGGGAGAAGAGACACGGGAGAGAGAGGGGGGACACAGGGGGCAGCACATTTCCCACCCTCGGCTTATACTCGAGTCACTCATTTTACCCAGTATTTTGTGGTAAAATAGGTGCCTCGGCTTATACTTGGGTCGGCTTATACTCTAGTATATATATATATATATATATATATATATATATATATATATATATATATATATATATAATGGTCAGAAAAGGCGAGTCTGCAGCAATAGTTAGTTTTTTTTAATCTATCCACCAAGATAGTTGTGTATTTTTGTTAATTGTTATATCTCTATGAGGTAGCCATAAAAGAGTGAGCCATGAACCTTCCTCAATCAGAGGTTTCCTCTTCATTTGAGTCCAAAGAGTTATAGAATGAGTCGCACTGCTGGGAAGTAGTGAATGATTGCATTTATGATGTAAAATTTAACCAAAGCAGCTGGCTACTTAGAAGGTTCTGTTCTTTAAGAGTATGGTTTTCGATTTCTACCACACTGGTGGATGTTCTTTATTGAACCACTTGGTCAGTTGGGCCAGTCTAGAAGCTTTCAAATATTTTTGTATTCTGGAAGGGCTTGACCACCTTTATTGTTAGAATCCACCATGGTGGTTTTGTTTATTCTAGGCTTTTTGTGAAACAAATAAAGCTGAAGATTGCTCTCTGAAGGGCTTGTATATCTTTCGTATTAATCACCTCCGGGATTGTACGAAAAATATAAAGCAACTTAGGGAGTATGTTCATTTTGATAGCATGGATTTTGTATGTGGACCAGGTATTAATATCGTTGAATACATTTTAATAATTAAGGGTTAATTTGCATTATGTATTAATCTACGATACTTAGGTCTATTGATATCTAGATACTTGCAGCCTTATTAAATTGCGATTCTGTAAATTTAAAAGGGCTCTATTTAAGCACACAGCAAATTTTTTTACAGAAGTTTTTAGTTAGTGAACTTCTAACCAAAAGCAAGGTCTTCACTAACTAAAAACTTCTGTAAAAAAATATGCTATGTGCTTAAATAGAGCCCTTTTAAATTTACCGAATTGCAATTTAATAAGGCTGTTGATATGTTGTTGAACCCATTTGAAAGAAAAGTTTGCTGATTAATAGATTTTCCATTTTTTTGGGTAGCGAGATATTGATCGCTTCACTTTTACTGGAGTTTACCTTGAAACCTATTGCCAAATTGTGTTGAGATATCAAATACATTGGGAAGGCTTGTTAATGGATCTGTTTTTAGTTTTGTTAAATGTGGATAATGCACCCAGGCCTTTGGTTTTAACCTTTTGCATTTAAAATGCTTTTTTTTTTTTTCTTGTTTGTGTGTTTTTAAAACTTCTTCCAGCGTATTTTAATTTTGAATGGTGGGATCTCTTTGAGTGAAACGGTGTCCAACTTGTTAAAATTAGTTAATTTCCTTGCACTTTTTAATGTCGATACAGATTCATCCTGAGCCATGGTTTTATGGCCAGTATCTCCAGTGTTGTTTTCATATTTGGAAAATTGTACAACGTTAACTACATTTACACAATTACAGGAATGCAGGCTTTTAATATATTATATATTATTTATACACAGGTATGAATACAAATGCTTAAAACTAAAGAGCCAGCTTGAGTGTGTTTTTGGTAGTCGGTGATGGAAGTTTCGTTCATAAAAGTATCTTAAACCAGTTTGTTTCAACGTTTATTTGGTTAAGGAATCCATTTAGTATATTTGATATATTGTGAAATTTTAAATAAAACAAGTTCTCTCACATCAGAAAGGTAGGAAATTGGAGTGTCTAAGCAGTATATAATGAGACAGAGAAAATGGCTCTAATAGATAACATGAAACATTTCAATCACAAGTTATCCCTGTTGGAAAAACTCTCCTCTACAAACATAAAAAGATTTAGGATACTAGAAAATATTAAGCAAATTGGCTTTAATTTCTCCAGCCCTGTGTATTAATTGCATAATTATACACCCCACTACAGAATATACTTAGCTCATTGTTTTTCCTCTACATCAAATAATAGATCTCTCACTTCTATGTTCTGAAAAATAAACACAATCGTTCAATTGGTTTCTAACATTCTTTGGTCATAACATAAAGCTTTATATGGTTCTATATCTAATGTTTTAGGCTTATACGACTTTTGCTTTGCTTTTCAAATTTTGTATTGATATTTTGAAAATTATGAACATTTATGACTTCTAGCTATACATTTTGTACACATATATTTTTATGCACACTAAGATGATTTAACGTTATCAAGATACAGGACAGTTATGAGAGATATGGCCAAATATGCCCCAGCATATGCCTACCGCTATTATGGGGTGGTAGGATTTCTTCAATTTTGCTGTATATTGTTAAACAAAGGGGTATTACAGTTGGTGTACTATTTGATTATACTGTTTCATGGAGTGTATTTGTATATTATTTTTGGTGGGCACTGTCAAAATAGAGTAATTATTGTCTAGAGATGGATCTACTTTCACACCTATATGATTTATTCTTGTATTATTGTGTGTGTGTATGTATGAGTTGGCGCTCGTTGTGAGGAGCGCAGTGAAGGGCTTTTGTGTTTATTGCGATAGTGTTATTGTAATTTTTTTTGTGTATATGCTGTGGGTAAGGTTTTGATCTCATTTTTGTGTGTATTTAGTGGTTTTTTTTTCATGTTTTCCGCTGAGTGCGGTTCAGCCGTTTTAAGTTCGTATTTTAAGCAAAGCTTTTAAGCAAAGCATCAGGTTGGATTTTACACAAACCAAGAATCACTCATATACAGGCCTGTTTCAAGCTTTTGGCTATCATCAGTATGAGGTAGATTCTGTATCTATTGCACAAACCAGAATCTACCTCATACTGATGATAGCCAAAAGCTTGAAACAGGCCTGTATATGAGTGATTCTTGGTTTGTGTAAAATCCAACCTGATGCTTTGCTTAAAAGCTGTTTAATACAGCGGGCATATGCTTTAAGGGAGCAATGTATAAAGTTGCTATTTTTGGATTAAAAGAGTGAGGTACATTGTATTCTCATTTACATGTCCCCGCCTTTTAGACATGCAAATGGGCTTATTGATGTATTATTCGTTTTCTATATATATATATATATATATATATATATATATATATATATATATATATATATATATATATATATATATATATATATATATATATAATGGGTATATATATGTCCTTATAGATCAGATTGTAGGTAACTCTGATTCCTGATGAATTATAATAATACTATAATGGCTCATAGTGGTAATAATAATACTGTAATAATAATGTAATAATAATACCCCTGTACTGTAATAATAAGTTACTGAAACTAGTGTGCTCTTTCTTTTAATTCAAACAAGCAGAATATACAACAAACTCAGACAAAAAAGCCTTCTGAGACGTTCTTGGGTATGGGTCGTCTGTACGTTGGGTTGTCTATAACCTGGGGACCACCTATGTATCTCTGTATGTAAATATCTGTAAGTTTTCCCCTCTTTGCCTGATCCATAAATCTGTGGAGTAATCTTAGGTTGACCCCATTATTTGCTGGATCATCTAAAAAATAGTGCAGTATAAATCTGTATATACAATATTTATTTAATTCTCTCCCTTAGAGAATATAAGAATGTTTATTATTTTTTACCATAACATTTTTTAATGGGTCTAGCCATAGATAAGGACAGCTTTCACATATCTGTAGCAGCGCCATATAAATTAATATGTATTTCAATGCGTACAGCACTAATGAGTAATGACGGCTTGCCTTACGCAGGTGGCTTTGTGAGATCCATTGCAGAGTACAATTAAAACTACGTTATCTGTCAAGAGATGAGTGGGTGTGGAAATTATTTAGTGCTGCTTTAGTATCTTGGTATAAAGTTGTTTTATCCCTGAGGTCTGATTTATTTTAGAATCACAAGCTTTTAGTTGTAATCCGAATAAAAGCCAGGATAAAAGTCAGTGGGGAGGATCCATCAAGAAGACTATGTGCATTGTACACAGTAGTTAAAATTGTATTAATATTTTTATTCTGTAAGTCGCAGTTAAGTATGAAGTTGTTTTATTTTTATATACATGTAAATTCTCACCAGATTCATACAAGTCGGTTAAACTGTACAAATGTGTCAGATAATATCAAGCTGCAAGTGCATTTTCATTTCACAATGCTTTATCGCCGTACAGTTTACATTTTTCAGATAATGGGATCATGGAAAAGTTTAGATGTGTCGTAAATTTTGATAACTTTTAATGAGCCAACATGAGAATTCATGGTGGATGAAATTATACTTTACAGTGATTTTGATAACTCACAGACTGATTGCTCCATACACACTGGTACTATATAAGTACAACGTAATTAGCATAGTTTGTATCTCAAAGATCTAACAGTTGGTTCTAAGAATGTCTTTAAATAACTATTATTTTTTTAACACCAGTTTTGAAATATTTACCTGTTCGTGAAACATATTTTTTTAGTATCTACTTTTTTGTGGTGTGTACAGTGGGAATATTTGATCTTGACTCTATTTAGAGTCTTCACATAATACACATACAGAATAGAATGTTGTTCCGCTGTGTCCGACTCTCTGTGACCCCATGAACAGCAGCAGACCAGGCACAATTATGTCTCTGGTTGTGCTTATCCATAGGTTTTTTTTTGGCATTGATACTGGAGTGAATTGCCAGTGCCTTCTCCAGTGGACTGCAATTAATCTAAACTCTCTGCTATGACCTTCCCATCTTGGGTGACCCTACATGGTTTAGCTCACAGCTTCATTGTGGTACACAAGACAAAGTAGCGACCCAGAAGGGGGTGGAATAGATAGCTTGTTTAAATTATAAAAAACACCTATGACACAAATTGTATACAATCTTTAAGTCTTTTGGATTTAATAAATGATGTATCAACTGTTTCCAAGATAAATAATGTGAATATATAAATTATTGAAATCAGAGACTTCCTAATGAAAATAGACAGACTTGCTAATTTTTACACAAATGCTGAGAACCTAATTCACATTTTACAAATATTTGATGCTTAAACAATTTATAATGTATTTTCTTTATTTAGGCTGTTTCATGTTCATTTTAAAATAAGATTGTTAGGTTAAGTTAATACATTCTGTTAATTCATTTATGTTTGATTTTGTAGCAATGTACAATCATTACCCTTTCTTTGTAATCCACAATACAATCAACATTTTTCTTCCTTAGTACACACTGGTGTACCCTGTACTGTTTTTAAAATAGATATAATTAAGACGTACAGGGGAAGGGGAATAAATGTTACAGACCTAGCTTTTGTTAGTTAATGGTTTGTTAACAAATATCCTTTTTTGAACGAAAATACAACACATATTTTTTACCCCTGTATCCAACCTTTATAGAACATCAAACCAGAATTGTATTCCAATATACCTTAATCATCCAATAGGGAAAATAGAAAGTTTTCTTAGATATTTATCTTAAGATATCTTACATGCAGTCACAGACCCGAAAAGTTATTCCATTTGTCCTATCTCTTTGAGAATGAACCTAAATTACCCTTTAATAATGCCATCAGTTTTTCCATTTGTAGTTGGTTCCAGACATCTCCCAAAGCTCGCCATGCCGTCAGTGTTATTTGGGTTTCTAGATGGTGTAATTTCTGTGTAATATTACCAAAGGCTTTGGTAAAAGAAAGTTGTAACTAATGCTATATCTGTCTGGAGATATCCTGTAATTAAATTCCTTGTTTGATTCCAGAATCCTTGCACCTTGGGGTGTTGTGGAGAAATACAAATATCTATACATTATTTAGTGTGTGTGTATGTGTGTATTATATATATATATATATCTCATTCACCACTTTTGTAGCACTTGTGATATTTGGCTAACTTTAGCTCTAAAACTGGTAAATCTGCATGTCCCAGATTTGGCAAGCTCTTAAGTCTATTAAGTCTAACAACTCTTAAGTCTAATCAAAAGGTACTCCAGCAGTCCTTAAGGCCAAAGCCAAGGATGATCAACAACTTGACCTATGCGTAGAGATGACATCTTAAGGGTGTTGTGCGCAGATAATTTGATGTATCAGACATGGTTGATGCGTGCTAACTACATGTTCCATCTTTTATTGGATTGCAAAATATAAATAATATCTTACTGGTCTAGAAATAGGAGGTGGTGGAATGTATCATTTTTTAGAGGGTAATAATGGAATATACTATTTTCTGTATGTGGAACTACTCTAAAAGGTTATGATTTTGTATATATTTGTTGACAGCAGCAGCCATTGTAAATGTTATTCTGTTGCTGATTCACGCATGCCCAAATAAAATGAAGAAAATCATCGGCCTCTGGATTTTGGAGTACAATGTCGGTTTGTGGATATGTTTTTTCTTCTAGAGGGGCACATCCACCAGTTGTGGTGGTATATACCGGTTTGTCCAAATCTTCTCCAGCACATTTGTTTGGGGATTTTACCCATTAATTTATCTGAAGTGATGTACCACCCAAATAAGGTTGTATAACCCTGCTCATTTTAGTTCACACAAATGGACATTTATTTATACACATTTTTATACATGTATATTTCTTTGATATCCTGCCAGTCTTCTTCATCTATTTCACGTCCAATCTCTCTCTTTCCCACTTTATCGTGTAGGGAAACTTGAGCAGTTGTGTGTTGTCATATAATACAATTTATTATAGCACATTGAGATCTGGGCTATGGTTTCTGTGATCATTACGTAGCTTTTCATAATCAGTCAGTGGTTACATACCTTCTTTTCTAATTATCTGATATTGAGCAAAATTACCATTTTTCATTTGGCTGATTTTAGTTGCTGCAAGTCTTGAAATTCTACTTTTAACTCTTCATGGAAGAATCCTGGTTATCCTTTTCCTTGTGATTATACAGAGCCTTGCAAAAGTATTCACCCCCTTAACTTCTTACCTATTTTGTTACATTACAGCCTTACGTTCAATGTTTTATTAATCTGAATTTCATGTGATGGATCAGAACACAATAGTCTAAGTTGGTCAAGTGAAATGAGAAAAATATATACATTAAACTATTTTTTAGAAATGGAAAACAGAAAATTGGCATGTGCGTATGTACTCACCCTCTTTGTTATGAAGCCCATAAAAAGCTCTGGTTCAACCAATTACCTTCAGAAGTCACATAATTAGTGAAATGATGTTCCACCTGTGTGCAATCGAAGTGTCACATGATCTGTCATTACCTTTTTTGAAAGGCCCAAGAGGCTGCAACACCTAAGCAAGAGGCACCACTAACCTAACACTGACATGATGACCAAGGAACTCTCCAAACAAGTAAGGGATAATGTTGTTTAGAAGTACAAGTCAGGGTTAGGTTATAAACATAATATCCAAATCTTTGATGATCCCCAGGAGCACCATCAAATCTATCATAACCAAATGGAAAGAACATGGCACAACAGCAAACCTGCCAAGAGACGGCTGCCCACCAAAACTCACGGACCGTGCAAGGAGGGCATTAATCAGAGAGGCAGCACAGAGACCTAAGGTAACCCTGGAGGAGCTGCAGAGTTCCACAGCAGAGACTGGAGTATCTGTACATAGGACGACAATAAGCCGTACGCTCCATAGTGTTGGGCTTTATGGCAGAGTGGACAGAAGAAAGCGATTACTTTCAGCAAAAAACAAAATGGCACGTTTTGAGTTTGCGAAAAGGCATGTGGGAGACTCCCAAAATGTATGGAGGAAGGTGCTCTGGTCTGATGAGACTAAAATTTAATTTTTTGGCCATTAAAGAAAAGGCTATGTCTGGCACAAACAAAACACATCACATCACCCAAAGAACACCATCCGGGACTGGGAAACTGGTCAGACCACTCTGTGCGTGATTTGAGGCTAGGACGGAGGTTCACCTTCCAGCAGGACAATGACCCCAAACACACTGCTAGAGCAACACTTGAGTGGTTTAAGTGGAAACATGTAAATTTGTTGGAATGGCCTAGTCACAGCCCAGACCTCAATCCAATAGAAAATCTGGGGTCAGACTTAAAGATTGCTGTTCACAAGCGCAAACCATCCAACTTGAAGGAGCTGGAGCACTTTTGCAAGGAGGAATGGGCAAAAATCCCAGTGGTATGATGTGGCAAGCTCATAGAGACTTATCCAAAGCGACTTGGAGCTGTGATTCCCACGAAAGGTGGCTCTATTGACTTTAGGGGGGTGAATAGTTATACACATTGACTTTTTTTTTCTTTTTTTTTGTCCTATTTGTTGTTTGCTTCACAAAAAACAAACAAAAAACAACTTCACAGTTGTGGGCATGTTCTGTAAATTAAATGATGCAAATCCTCAAACAATCCGTATTAATTCCAGGTTGTGAGGCAACAAAACACGAAAAATGCCAAGGGGGTTTACTGTATATAGATAGTTCATAAACTATAATAGTTGTTGTAATTGCGAATATGTCGGTAATGCTGTGTTAAATGTTACGGGTTGCGCATGCACAATGAGGCCCGCAAGTTACTTTTGCTTTGTGTGGTAAACAGCATTGCCAGGCTTCACATTTTAATTGCTGTCATTTTTGACAGGCAAGTCGCTAGTGTATACATATTACTCTTAAAAGTGTGTAAGCTGGTAGGTTTTGTGAGATTTTGGTTAAAATCATATGCATATCGCTGGCATTATTGAATCCTCTCTATTTCTACTTATGCATCACCCTTTCTGAAAAAAAGCAGTAGTAAATTATGGTTCCCCTTCTGGATTGCTACTGTGTCGTGGTGATGAGGCTTGTGTACCTCAATGAACCTGTGAGCTATACCATATTGGGTCACCCAAGATGGGCAGGTCATAGCAAAGAGGTCAGACAAATTGCAACCCAGTAGAGAAGGAATTGGCAACCCACTCCAGTATATTTGCCAACAAAAAAACATATGTATAATCAGAACCAGAAACAGACAAATGTGCTGCTTCCATATGGTCACCCAGAGTCATACTAGACTGAAAGACTGAAGAAAACAAAATGATGGTTAGTATCAATCATTCATCTGTTGCACCAGTGGTGGCTGTTGCTGTTATATCTTAGTGCTGTAAATATAACTCTTACACTAGGTGAAATGGTGATGTGATTGGGTTGTTCCTGGCAAGTCAAATGAGAGCTCTACGAGCACTTTATTTTTATTAAAATGATTTATTCAACTACCTTTTTTACCCTTTACTTACCCTGAGACACTTGGACAAATTTTATATTTAAAAATAAATGTTAATGTATTAAAAAAACATATTTTCTTTATTCAGTAAGAGGTATTAATCAACAGCCAAAGGGATATTGAAACCTGTAGTTCTTCTGCTTATAAATTAGATAGCAGTTAATAGCAGCATTACAGCTCAGGAAATGATCCATTTAGAAGTCCCTACCCGACTCGAGGGACACGGTCAGGCCAAAATCAAGTTATATATTTTTTTATTGTTAAAGAGCATAATATACTACTTGTACATTACACTAGTCATTTGTTTATAATGTGAATCATTCCTGAAATTAGTATTATTTCTGTTAATATTCTTATGCAGATCAATGACTCCTGTATTCTTTTTAGCTGCTTTGATATTCTGTTTATGATTACAGTCTGGGATGACCATTCCCCTTGATCGGGCCTCTGTAGACCTATATTTAAAGGACCACTGTATTTTATAGAAAATATTGTATTTAAATTGTGTAATGTGGGGTTTCATTTTGGAATGCTGGCCTGTCTGCAGTTTAAGGGAGCAGTTGCCCTATGGGGCCTTACTGTGCCATTCTATTGTACTGTCAATGGGCTATTTGAAGGGGATTATTTTAACAGCAGTGAATACAGATGTTATGTGTATCTACTGTTCTTGCAACTCATTTCAGGTTTCTGTCATTATTAAACCAAATTGAATTCAATATTTTAAAATAAGTAATCCCAGCCTTTACTTCATAACAGACAAAATATTTATTTTACACGGTTAAGAAATTAAAGTTCATCAAAATGACCACTAAGCTGTCAAATTTATATTTTCTTGTATAAGAAATGGATTAGTGATAATTTATTTAAGATTACATTATATATTAATTGTTGGTATAAATTAACATAGTTCTAAATGTAATTATATCTGTAAAAGCATCCATACCTTCTGTACTTTATTTTATAACTAGCGACTGTGCTGTTTGCCACACAATGTGAGACCTTTGGCGCTCATTGTGAGCCTCTTCCCCTGTCTACTTTACAGGCCCCGCCATGAGCGCCTTTGGCGCTCATAGCGAGCCCTCCAATGAGCCTGTTCGCCTCTTATTTCCGTTTTTGGCAAGTTGCACCTTTCTTGCTTTGCAACAATCCCTTTCATCGCTCATTGCCTAAGTCCCGCGGGTCGTCGGGATGAGCGCCTGCCTCCACCAGCGCAATGAGCGCCTTTGGCACTCATTGCCTGCAACTGCGTCCCTCACTGTGCGAGCCCGCAATTTTAACATTGCATTCCCAACAACTGGTGGTAAGCCCACATTTACGACAACTATATATGTGATATAAGATAGTGGATTCACTACATAAAACATTTTAAGGTATACGGATAGGTTTACACTGAATAAACGCCTGTTCAAAAACGTTCATATTAATCTTTCTATCTGTAAGTGTACATGAACACACCTTAAATATTTATCACATTGATATTAATTAATTATGTTAGGTGCTCTGGAGTGCTTAGGCACCCAGTTAGTAAAAGGTTTTTTTTTGATTACTGTTAAAGTCCACGTCTTCACAAAAAAATAAAGATTACTGCTAACCTCTTCATTAAATCCTTTGCAGAAAGACTTAAAAACACTTTGGCCTCCGTTCAATCACGCTCTGAAATGCTACTTACAGGTGCATGGTTTACAGTTTAGGTTTTCGGCCATGTAGTTGCGGGCTTGTTCAATTGAATCGCTCTGTAACGCTCTGTTGCAAATTTCAAGCCCGCAGACTGTATGAAGTAAACTGCAGGCTTGAAATTTGCAACAGTTACAGAGCGATTCAATTAAACAAGCCCGCTACATGGCCGAAAACCTAAACTGTAAACCATGCACCCGTAAGTAGCATTTCAGAGCATGATCGTGATCAATTAAAAAAAAAGCTGTAACTACCGATTTAGAAACGTCCTATAGTAAATGAGACCTTTCATCATGACGTCAGTAAAACATGGCGGTACAAAATAAAAATAAAAAAAAGAATGACAATACTGTTTCAGGCCATGTGAGTGGCCTGATGTGTATCCTTGATTATCAAGATAGATAGAACCTGGAAATGAAACGTAAAATAAATAATTTTTGATTGCAAATTTGCGGGCCTGAGAGTGTTGTGCAATTAATTCTAATGTCTTTTATCACTTTCCCCGTAATTTACAGTGCAGTATTGATTTTTTTATTTGCATTTACAGTGCTGCAAACAGGGTTTTAACCCCCTTGCGAGTCCTATCTGGTACTCGTAGGATTCTCTTCTACATTTGCCATTTACGGGTGTGAAAACTATTATGGGCTTGAGGAATTGTAGCA
Organism: Discoglossus pictus; assembly: GCA_027410445.1. Lineage (NCBI taxonomy): Eukaryota > Metazoa > Chordata > Amphibia > Anura > Alytidae > Discoglossus > Discoglossus pictus. The sequence continues at coordinate 83,427,784 of CM050171.1, read as the reverse complement.
ATTGAATAGCGATTTTGTAACATTTACGTGCTTGAAAGTTCAAAGCCTTAGATACATTGAAGTTTATGATTTTGACAACCACAGGGATTTTCAGCTTGTAACCTGCAAATCGTTTGCGGGTAGCTAAAAGACGCCAATTGAATAGCAAATTATTTTACCGGCTACATTACGAGCTCCAGTAACTAACATTTGCTCAACTGAATGGAGGCCTTTGTGTATGCAGAAGGAATTATAACAGGAGAGCCATTTTGCACCAGAGAGGACTGAGACCAGAATGGAAACCTCTGAGAGCTGCATATTGAATAGAACTGCTTTAGGCTTAAAGGGATCCTGAAGTCACCATATGTGCTCTGCAACATTAGAGAAAGTGTGGAAAAACAAATGAAAATGTGATTTCTTTCTTAAAATTGCTACTAAAATGGCTAACTTATCACTGCTTGAAGTCTGTATCCTTGAATACATAATGAGTTGCTGTTTCGAACTAGGCTGGTGGAACTAGTTTGAATCAACTGTGCAGGTGAAGGAATGAAGTCTCCAATATTCAGCAGTTCATTTGACATTTTATTAGTCAACACTTTCAATACATTTATATATATTATCTGTATAGCATAGAAAACACTGTTGATTCAAAATAATTATGTCAGCAATGAGTCTGGACCTGCAAATTAATTATGGACCCTATTCTATTGGCTAATTGGTAAATTTATACGCACTTAAAACTGCTCTTAAAATTGCCACTTATTCTATTGGCTACTCTCAATCCGATTACGAGTTACCCGCCCACAATCACTACTCATAGAGCCTTATTCTATTAGTAGCCCGCAAATGCCTCTAACCGTAATTTTTGCTGCAGTTTTTTTTTTTCCACTAAATGTTTAGATGTATTCTATAGACTCAAGCTAGCAATTTATGCCTTTCAGCCTCCACACGTAAACCCTGCCTTTTTAAGTCTGATTTCAGGGAGAATGATCATATGATCTTGCAATATTTGAGCAAGCCTGTAATTTTACGTCTTAGACACAGCCAATAATAAATGAGACCGTCATCATGACGTTCGTAAAACATGGAAGTTAGACGTAATCTGCAATCGGAGACTACAAATGAATTGGTGCCTATAAGTAATATTTGCTGATCGGGTTCGCAATCTAGCACTCTATAAAATGCATCTGTTTTAGTCCATGTGGGTTTCATGATATTTATTAACCCCTTGAGTCTCAGGATCGATATTACTCATTTGTGGGTTTAAGAATATTGTGCAATTAACTATATGGTGTTTCCATGCCTTCCCGTACTTTTAAAGTACAGTATTGTGTGTTTTATTGCTGCTATAGCTTTAATAAGCCCTTAGCGAGTCCTATTTCGTACTCAAAATATTTTTGCCCGAAACTTGATACTTTTTTCAATTGCGGCTTAGACTTTATTTGTGAGCTAAAGCTACGGGTCTAATAGAATATAGATTTTTGTGTAACGTAAATTAATTGGCTCTTGTAATATTCAAGCTGTGATGAAACCAATGGAGTTCTAAGGTAGAATTTGTGTCTCTGTCTGGCCAGTAGTGTTTGTAGGTGGTTAACCCATAATCGGATTGCGAGGAGCTAATAGAATATGTGGCAATTTTAAGAGCCGTTTTAAGTGTGTATACATTTACTAATTGGGCAATAGAATAGGGCCCTATGTCGGCAATTTGTCTAGACCTGGAAATATGTGTAACTTTTAGAAAAGCCACAATGGCTATTTATTCTATTTATTTTGGTCAGTAATTGGTACAACAAAACTACATTTTCACAAAATTAATAAAATGCATAAATAAAATAAAATAAAAATATATATATATAATGCACTGCTCCTTAGTGGGTTTGTTGTAAACAGATATGACTTCTTAGATTCATTGCAAATGTAGTTTTCTTAATTCTTTAATACATTTTAAATTTGTTATTTTAATATTGAATGTATTTTATTTATTTTTTCTTCTTAAACATATTTATTTTCATATAATAGAGAGTAATAATTGCATTAGTGTTCTTCAGCAAGAACATAGGAGGGAGATCCATTCCCAGACTGGAGACGTTTGTAAGAACCCACTGTATTTGTTCGCAAATGCCTAATAATATGTTTTCTAAGGCACAGTGCATCTTTGATTAGGTGTAGGTCAAAAGAATTTACACATTGTGACCTTTACTAACTTGATGTGATTGGCAGGCTGTCGTTTGAGAGAGCGCGGCCTCTCCCTTTCATCTCACTTAGTACTGCACAGGAACAATAGAAAGCAGATTTTCCTTGTTGTTTCTTATTTGAAAAGGTCTGGTATCTCTACTAGGTACCTGTAACATGGGGGTCTTGATTGGGGTCTCATAAAGGCCCTGTCAGTATGTCCAAAGGCCAAGAATACAAAAGCTATCAGTGGGTGGGGGTCTCAGCTGACCACTGAAGAAGGGAGGGGAGGATCTGGGAGGCAGTGGAGGGAGAAGCAACCCCCGATGAGAGTCTTAAAAAGAGAACCATTTTTGTCTAAAACCCATCAAGCACATCTGCAGAATTGTCCCAGTTGCTGCCTCCTAGTTTCAAAAGAAAATGATCGTTTGATAAACCGTCCTGATTCACCACTTTCTCACAAGAGCGAGAGACTCACCTTTGACCTTCGTATGATTTCACATCAGGCCAGCTTTTCTTTCTCCCTCAAATTGCTGTAGAAACTTTGAAATGCATCTCTTGCATTTTATATTCCCTCACCCCTCCTCTATTTCCCTCTCTCTCTCGCTCTGTCTTTTTTTTTTCTCCTTTTCCCCTCTCAGGCTTTGTAAAGCCAACACTTCTGCAGAATTGGGCAAGTAATTAGTAAAAAAAAAAAATACAACGGTCAGTGTCTATTTCCCACAACTTACACTCTTAAACACTGTTAGGAATGACAGGTGGTATTTAGTAGCCGTGAAGCTTTAAAGCCCACTCATTCCAGAATAAGATGTTATGTTTAGAGTGAAAGTATCATAGATCGGAAAGCGTCAATAACGCATGTTGAATATTTGTCCTAAGACATACATCTGATGATTAAATATTTGATATTTTTGAAGTCTACCTAATTAGGAAGCTGTAATGAGGGTGTGTGTGAGTATACTTTTGCCATGTTTGTCTTGAGCTTCCATTGTGTACTTAGATCTACAGAAAATGTCAGGCATTTATAAATAAATGCTAATAGCGGTAATTTTAGAATACTACTAATTGATAACATTCATTGTTTTAAGTTCATTGCTTTTTTTTTTTTTATCACATTACTTAATTTATTACATTTAATGTGATATGCATGGAGTAGTGCTTATGTGACTTATCCATACAAAAGATGCTCGGGTAGATTCAGATGTTGTCGGCTAATGAATAGATGCCATACATTTCCCTGAATATTCTGCTGACCTGCATTTTTATAAATAAAAATCATTTAATAGGGCACTTCATCTGGGGACCCGTATGTGTAGTGCCATTGCTTAATTGGCTACAGTCAGAAACCAAGTGAGCAGAATCTACTAGAGTGCTTTGAATCTATTAGAAGCCTGACATTAGTAGTTATTTAGTCATTCAGTCATGTCTGACTCTCCGTAACGTTGTGGACCGCAGTACACCAGGTACATCTATCATGATGTTTCTGGTTGTGCTTATCCATAAGGTTATCTTGGCAGAGATACTGGAGTGGGGTGCCAGTTCCTTCTCCAGTGGACCACGATTTGTCTGATTTATCTGCTATGATCTCCTCATCTTGGGTAGCCCTACATGGTGAGGGTCACAGCTTTACCGAGGTACACAAGCACCTTAACCACGACAAGGTACCGATCCAGAAGGGGGGTACTTTCACTGGTGCTGACTTCAGGGTTCTTACATCATTGTTTGCAATAATTGTAATCTCCTCTTAGGCACTTTAATTGTTGATAAAAAAAAAAACACACAGGAGCCATAAAAATGCTAAGGTAGGTTTCGATAACTTTATCTGTACAGGTACTTGGACTAATTTATTTGTTTCCATTTAACCTTAATATTCCTGAAACTTAAAGAAGGTGGAGATCCAGTTTATTGTAAATGGTAAACAACATATCCAGTTTTATTTTAGGAAACTCAAAAAGTATACTGAAATTGTCTCACTTCATTTAATAATTAGATGTGCTTAGTTTTGTAAAGTCTTTTTATAGAGAGAAATGCAAAATATACCATTGTATTCAACGCAAGAAAGGTGCTGGTGGTATTTTTTTTTTTTGGGGGAACATTGGGTGGCATGACTGCATTCTAACCTGTAAAAAATAGTCTATTAATTAGTTTATACATACAGAAAGAACAAGATGTGTTAGAAATTAAAAAAATAATAAATATATATATATATATATATATATATATATATATATATATATATATATATATATATATATGCACAAGATGCACAAGTTACGTATAAGAATAGATTCTAATAAAACTAGTCGAAAATAAATCTTATTACAAAGATCTCATTTCAAAAAGATTTTCGTAGAGATTTATGATGATGGAAGCTCTCAAATATGATTCTATTTAGCTTTGGATTCCAGGCACTCCAGAAACATATGCACAGATGGAATTAATCGGTTTGTGTAGTCAACAGCTGACTACTCCTTTTGGGTACATTTTATTTCTATAGGACAATATACATGTTAATATTCAAGCAACAGCGTTTTGTAACATAATATAGCCATGTTTGCCTTTCAGATGTTAATGTAGATAAATACATATTGTACACATCTAAAAATGTTTTTTAAATCTATAAATCAGAAAAAATTGAAAATTCATGAGTTTTTAGTAAATGAAATACTTATTTTGAACTGTTCTGAAATGTTTTTTTATTTTTCTAATATGTGCATTAGAGTTTATTTTCTGGTAGATGGTTATTTGGAATAAACTAATTATTTTTGCAAAGTGAAGCTGCTTAATACTGTACACTAATATATTAATCAAAGTAATATAAAGGAGTCAGGGCTCCCAACTCCAGATAAATGACAGGAAAAGGTATATCTTAGTTTACCTCGCATTACATGGAGTCATTCTATACACTATGACACATTTAATATTTTCTTTCTATTTCGGTCTGCTACTTCTTGCATATTTTTAAATTATATAAAGCATTTTTTTTACTACATAGTTAAAATATATATATATTTTTTTAAAACCTGTTTGTGTGGTTTAGCTTTTTTTCCACAAGAATACTAATGTACGAATCATAATAGTACTGTTCGTGAAAATGTACGAATAGTAATAAATAAAATGTCATTCTCCATATTGCATCTTTAAAAGTAAACACAGAATAGTGACTTCCTATTGGTTCACACAATCATGTGATGTCCCTTCTAGTACAAGAGTGAGAACCACATGACCATGCAAACATTACAAAATAGTTTTCAGGATGATTTGTCATATCAGATTTATTTTCTAATTTCTTCACCTATATGAAACATTTAATTCTCCATCCCAATAGATTTGCAGTATGCCTTCTTCATGATGGGAATTTTTAAATTTCAAACATGAGTAAATTGTTCCATTTTTATTTATACAGTGCCTTGCAAAAGTATTCACCCCACTTGACTTTTTACCTATTTTGTTACATTACAGCCTTAAGCTCAATGTTTTGGTGATCTGAATTGTACGTGATGGACCAGAACACAATAGTCTAAGTTGGTGAAGTGAAATGAGAAAAATATATACATTCAATTTTTTTATTAGAAATAGAAAACAGAAAATTGTCATGTCCTTATGTATTCACCCCCTATGTTATGAAGCCCATAAAAAGCTCTGGTGCAACCAATTACCTTAAGAAGTCAAATAATTAGTGAAATGATGTCCACCTTTGTGCAATCCAAGTGTCACATGATCTGTCATTACATATACACACCTTTTTTGAAAGGCCCCAGCGGCTGCAACACCTGGACTGGAGTATCTGTACATAGGACGACAATAAGCTGTACACTCCATAGAGTTGGGCCTTATGGCAGAGTGGCCAGAAGAAAGCCATTACTTTCAGCAAAAATGGCACGTTTTGAGTTTACGAAAAGGCATGTGGGAGACTCCCAAAATGTATGGAAGAAGGTGCCCTGGTCTGCTGAGACTAGAATTGAACTTATCGCCATCACAGAAAACGCTATGACTGGCGCAAACCCAACACATCACATCACCCAAAGAACACCAACCCCACAGTGAAACATGGTGGTGGCAGCATCATGCTGTGGGGATGGTTTATCAGCAGCCGGGACTGGGAAACTGGTCAGAGTTGAGGGAAAGATGGATGGTGCTAAATACAGGGATATTCTTGAGCAAAACCTGTACCACTCTATGCGTGATTTGAGGCTAGGGCGGAGGTTCACCTTCCAGTAGGACAATGACCACAAACACACCGCTAAAGCAACACTTGAGTGGTTTAAGGGGAAACATGTAAATGTGTTGGAATGGGCTAGTCAAAGCCCAGACCTCAATCCAATAGAAAATCTGTGGTCAGACTTAAGGATTGCTGTTCGCAAGTGCAAACCATCCAACTTGAAGGAGCTGGACCAGTTTTGCAAGGAGGAATGGGCAAATGTCCCAGTGGGAAGATGTGGCATAGAGACTTATCTAAAGCGACTTGGAGCTGTGATTGGTGCAAAAGGTGGCTCTACAAAGTATTGACTTTAGGGGAGTGAATTGTTATGCACATTGACTTTTTCTGTTATTTTGTCCTATTTGTTGTTTGCTTCACAAGAAAAATAAATAAAAAAAAACATCTTCAAAGTTGTGGGCATGTTCTGTAAATTAAATGACGGAAATCCTCAAACAATCCATATTAATTGCAGATTGTGAGGCAACAAAACACAAAAGATGTCAAGAAAGGTGATTTTTTTAATTTATTTATTTATTTTAAACTTGTCTCAGTACTTTCCTCTGACTTTAGCCAATATAGCAATAAAACATACCGGGAATAAATAAATGATTTAAACTGAGTGCAACAATAAAAAAACATTATATTATGTTTACATTTTTAATTACCTTGAGAACCTTCCAACCTAAGGATCTAATTGGCATGTGGATAGCTAAAAGCAAAAACAGGAGTGAGTTTAAGTGCAAACATTGTTTCACTTAGAGCGGGTACAATGTAGAATTGTTCCTTAAGAAGAAATTAGCTGAACAATTGCTGAAGAGACAAATGTTGCACGATCTCTTGGTATTTATTTGCCCGCTTGACCTATATTTGTTGGCGCACAATGAAAAAGATTTTTTGTTTTCTTTTTTGATTAAGAGTAAGGTTACAAAGGTTGCAAGGCCTGTAGCTGTCTCTTCGTGGTGGCTTGTTAAGATACATCATGAAGAACACAAGGAGATCATAACCTTTCATTGAAAATGCCATGGAGGAGAGATAAAAGCTTTGAAACAAATTAGATACATCTATAGGGGGTGCTCAACTGAAGCAAATTAGCATTTCTTACTAATTGGAGTGTAAAGAATCATTTTAGGCTTTCAATACAAGGAAACGATTGTATGAGTATCCTAAAATTACTTTGTCTTCTTTGTGAATTTTCAGTTTTTCAGCTATATATTGTGAGTACAAAGAACAAATAAAGACTTTTTAGTGCGGTCAAACAAGTATTTTGTTAAACTGAAAAGAAAAAAAAATCAAAATTTAAAAAAAAAATATATGTGTGGTGAAATCATTATTTATTAACCACTAATAATTTCTGTTATTTAATATTTGTGTTATTAATATGTGAGAAATTATGTACCTTAGATTATATTATTCCCCATGATTTCTTGATCTTGATTAGTTGTTAGGTTGACATACGCATCATTAATGTATTGAGTCTTCATATTAATGTTAATTCCTTATTAATTGGTTAAAATTTAACACAAGTTGGATAATGGTCTTAATATACCACAAATTGTTTTTTGTTTGCTTTGTTCAGTCGTGCCCAACTCTCCGTTACCTCATGGACCGAAACACACCAGACTGATCCCTTTGGTATTCATGGCAGAGATACTGGAGTGGGTTGCCAGTTCCTTCTCTAGTGGGCCACAACATACATCTCCTGGTATTCCTAGGTGGTCTCCCATCCAAGTACTGACCAGGCCCAACCCTGAACAGCTTCAGGGTGATATCACATCTGTACTTTTTACAAATAAAACAGAAATGACTTTATTAACCATAGTTTAAGTCCAAACAGGTTACCATTTTAAAATATAGAATTTCTGATATAGGTAGCTGTAGGGTAATTATGTTTCTCTCAATTTTTTTTTTTTTTTTATGTTCTTTGTTTTATTCAAGTATGTAGGTTAATTGCACCTTGTTTGTTGATCTGCAGTTACCTTCATTTTGGTGGTTTTCTACCCATTTTTTCAATTGTCTATTCTAAAATAATAACATCATACTTATCAATTATTGTTTAAATTGTGAGTGTTTTTGTATCCAAATCTGCAAAATATGAATTAGTCCTTTCGTTAAAATATTTAGCATCTCTTTGAAATGTTCCTGTATTGCACAGAACATGCATGAATCTTATTGACACCATTAGAAATGAGTCCTGCATTGTAGGCGTGAAACCTGCAACTGGTTTGCTGGCAGTGGGATACAATTCTGGTTCTGGTTACATGACCTAGCCATGTCTCCAGTTCTCTTTATACTCCACTTCTTTAGACATGCCTATGACTTATTTTGTGCTTTTATACCCTTTAGAGATCTTCTCATTCTATTCTTTAACATATGTGAGTTACAGTGTATTTTATTCTGATTATCCAGCAAAGAGATATTTTAATCCTTCCCTATTGGATGTTTTACCTTGGTGGCAATTGGTTTTATCCTTCTCCGTTTAATTGTCATATAAAATTTACACTTAAGTGGGGGTATGGTCTTAACTCACAGACTTGTTCAAAACTTTGCATACCCTTAGTTCTTAATACTGTGTTTTGCCCCCTTTAGCATCAATGACAGTGTGCAGTCTTTTGTAATAGTTGTCTATGAGGCCTTTAATTCTTTCAGGGGGTATAGCTGGCGATTCGTCTTGGCAAAATGCCTCCTTGTCATGCATCATCAACCTTCACCTTTTTTCTGCTGTAATCACTGGAGAGTCAACTTGGCCTTGTGCTTATGGTCATTGTCATGCTGGAAAGTCCAAGAACGTCCCATGCGCAGCCTTTGTGCAGAAGAATGCAAATTTTCGGCCACTATTTTCTGATAACATTCTGCATTAATCTTGCCATCAATTTTCACAAGATTCCCCGTGCCTTTAGAGCTCCACCCCCCCCCCCCCAAAACATCAGTGATTTACAGTGGGAATGGTATTCTTTTCACTATAGGTCTTGCTGACGCCTCTCCAAACACAGCGCTTATGGTTGTGACCATAAAGCTCTATTTTGGTCTTGTCAATCCAAATTACAGTGCCAGAAGCTGTGAGGCGTGTCAAGGTGTTGTCGGGCATATTATAACTAGGTTTTTTGTGGCATTGGTGCAGTAAAGGCTTCTTTCTGGCAACTCGACCATGCAGCTCATTTTTGTTCAAGTATCGTCATATTGTGCTCCTTGAAACAACCACACCGTCTTTTTCCAGAGCAGCCTGTATTTCTTCTGAGGTAAGCGGTGGGATTTACTTTTTATTCTGAGCAATTCTTTTAGCAGTTGTGACTGAAATCTTTAATGGTCTAGCTGAACTTGGTTTGGTATCAAGAGATCCCCGATTTTTTTTTTTTTTTTTACTTCTTAATAAGTGATTGAACAGTACTGACTTGCATTTTCAAGGCTTTGGATATCTTTTTATATCCTTTCCCATCTTTATGAAGTTCCAGTACCTTGTTAGGCAGGTCTCTTGACAGTTCGTTTCTGCTCCTCATGGCTCGGTATCTAGCCTGTTCAGTGCATCCACTTGAGAGCTAACAAACTCATTGACTATTTATACACAGACACTGTGCAATCTCCAAGACAATCTCTTCTGACGCCTCTTCTTCACTTGCCAGACCTCCATCCGTTCCTGCCAGCCCTGCTTCGCCTAGGCACTGGGCGGTCCCATGGCTTATTCAGGCGCTCACCAGCCGAGGAATTCTATACCCAGCATCTGCAAGGAAAATGGAATTATACAACCTACCTCAATTAGCCTATAGAGACCAACCTGCACCCGCCAACATGCCCGTTGACCAATACCAACAGCTCCACCGATTGATAATAGATTTGACCACCTCCGTCCAGTCCCTTCAAGACAGGATGACCCGATACGAAAATCCACCATCCGTATCAGCGTTCCTGACACTACCTGCTCCTTCCTTTGACTGAGGTGAGACTTCACCGAGTCCTCCGACTATATATTATCCTCGCACTTTATCTCTCCTCACCTGAGGAGGGACATCATTGAGGGGAAGGAGGTGATCCTAGTCTCCATTCTACTGTCAACAGCCGACTCATTTGAGCCCTGTATCTTCACTCAAGGGGACATATCAGTAACAGTCAAGTCTAAGGATCCTCGCCTTAACCGGAAGCTCTCAGTGACTGAGTTCGTTTTGGCATTCGGCATCTACCGTGACCTACCTTGCTCCAGGCATCCTCATAGGTGCCAAGAACTTGAAGAATATCTCCATCTTGTAGTGGACCTGGCGTACCGATACAGAGGATTTGCATATTATGATTACCATCAGTCCTTTGCTGCCAAGGCAAAGGCAGCTTTCAGCCAGTTCACACCAACTGGTCTGTTCTAGACGACAACCTATTCTGTCGCCACTTCGCTGGCGTTCACTGTCCTGTCTGCCAATTCTGCCAAGCCCTGTTTCACAACTCAACCTTCTGTCCAAACTTCAGACCCCAACCTAGCCTTTCCTCTCCAACTCCGTCTGTATCTCTTAGCAAACCACAGCCCCTCACACGCCCTTCCAGAGACAGTTTAGGCTCACCAGTCGTGGGTTTCAGCATGCTGTCTACTGCATATGTGTTCGGTTTGCCACAAAGTGCATGCCAAGCCTATTTGTCCCACAATCACTAACACTAAATGACAACTTAATGTTCTGTTATTCACTAGGTACCTTCACGACCATCCATCAAATCACTTTACTTCAAATCCTATCTCTTCACCGCATTCACTAGAGGGTTTCACACCAGGGTGCAGGCTGGAACCTGGTGTGGTTAAGGAACTCCTTGCTTCTGAAATCTCCAATGGCTACATACTAGGACCATTCAACGCATCACCATTCCCAATAGGGAGAATCAATCCTCTAGGAGTCGCTACGAGCAAGTACTCATTCAAGAAATGACTCATCATAGACCTGTCAGCTCCTCATGGCCGTCTTATCCCCAGGATCAATTTGCTAATCCCACCCAAAGCTTGCTCACTTCAATACGCTAGATTCGACCACACCATCACTACTATTCTGACCTACGGTCCCAAATGCTGGCTGTCAAAGGCTGATATTAAAGATGCCTTCAAGCAATTACCCATCCGCCCGACCTATGGCACCTCCATAGCATCAAGTGGGACGATTCATACTACTTCGCAGTCAGACTGGCATTCAATTCTAAAAGCAGCACAAAAATATTCGATCACTTTGCAGAAGCATTATATTGGATATTACTAAATAAGCTCAAATGTCCAAACGTCATTCACTATCTCAATGATTTTCTGTTTGAGTCACCCAACGATCTGTGTTCTAGTCTCTCCAAAGTTACTCGCCTTTTTGACCAGCTGAACAACCCATACGCTTGGGAGAAGAACGAAAGGCCGTCCTATGAACTTGAATTCCTAGGCATAATTCTCAATAACGAGCAAATAATCTAAGTTGCCTGAAAACAAACAGAATCGTCTTCAAACGTTCATTCACCAAGCAATCAATATGTTCACACTAACATTTAAAGAGCTCCAGAGGCTCCTTGGCCATTTGAATTACGCCAGGCGAATTTTACCGCAAGGAAGACCTTTTCTCAGTCCTCTACTCACGGACTTAACAAAGGCAAATAACCGACACCCCATCTCCCTCCGCAAATAATCTCTCAATAACTTGACCATGTGGGAAACTTCCTAGCAAACTGGAATGGACTATAACTTTTCCTCACTCGCCCCACAAGTTTGTCACTCGAAGTCCGTGAATACTCTACGTACGACTTCTTTAAACTACTCTTCGAAAACCAAATCATAACTGGTCACTAGCCACCTCACGCTGGACCAGGTTCTACACTACGACGCATAATCCTTCTTCTCATGGCCTCCAGTTCTTGGAAGCAGTTATAGAAAAAACACCCTCCTCAGAGAGTTAGCCCTTCATTCCTTGATCTTTAACTTCTTTCTATATCCCTACGAGCTCTCACTGACACACTGTTCTTCCTTTGATCCAGTTTTTGCAGCATCAACCCTGTTGACCATCTTCCGCAAATCGTGGAATAGACGCCCTTCTCACAAAATGGAAAATTAATTTGCCCCAAACACTAAAGCAATCTATAACCGAGCTTGGCAAATTACTGTATCTCTCCTCCTATCACACTCACAGAATATCTAGCTTTCGCAAGCCACTGTCATCATAGCCTTCACCTTCACGTATCCACTAAAAGTATATGTCACGGGTGAATGACATTCAAATTAATTACACAACAGTCACAAGCCCGCAAATCGGCAATCATTTTTACGATCACGATTATAAGCTGCACCCATAATTTCCAAGCTCGCAAATCTGCCATAATTTATTTACGGTCGCGAATATAAGCTGCACTTGTAATTTCTGAGCTTGGAAATCGGAAAAAAGTGCTGCTTATATTCGGGCAAATACAATATTAAGTGCCTAAGTACAAATCTGAAGAAGGCAGTAGTTCCTGTTTTAAATATATAAATAAATATCTTTGACAAATATATATAGAAAATATCTTGCAAAAAAGCATCTCCTTTACAGATAAAAATCCAATATTTAATTACAAATTTAGAGGCAAATGTTTTATTTCTAGTTTAATAGAAATATTGTTTCATATTTTTCCCTTGCATTTGCAGATTACAGCACTAAAATATTAACCATAATTATGATATAGTACAAATACACACACAAACTTTTTTTGGGGGAAAATTTTTTTTTATTCAATGGAGAAAAAAAAAATCAATATTCAGTATAGACTTACAATTTTAATCATATATATTTTTGCAGTACAAATGTAATTTATATTTTTCCCTATCTGTGCTTTTTTCACCATAACCTTTATCTCTACATAATGCCCTTCTTTCCGCTAGGAGTCTCCTTGGGCATATCCATTGTATGTATCAAGCTGTTGCCAAGGTGCATTAACCCTAAGAGCAGTGGGTCTTTGGGTGGGATCTTTTCAGTACCTCAGAGGCCAGACAATTTTTCTGCAGAATGTATTTCACATCTTAACTTTACATGGCTAGATCCCAAATGGGAATCCTTTCATAGATTAAATTACCTTGGGAAAAAAAAATTATATATATATATATATATATATATATATATATATATATATATATATATATTTATTTATATTTATTGATAGCATCCACAATTATATTAAGCAGTAAGTACCCTATAATCCGTTTTTTAGTAAATGTAACAAATTCCAAACTACCAAAAAAAAAAAAAGGTTCTTTACTAACAAATCTATTTATAATAAGTAATTTGTATGGGACTAGAGTGCCCTAGGGGGCATTGTATGTCATCAAATGCCTTTATGAAAGATGCACACCTCTTATTAATAATAATGAAAGATGGTGCCCACGAGCTTATCAGATACCATCAAAAGACTTTAAGGGTGTCTAATTAACTCAAATATACCCTTAAAGATTTTTAAAGGAATCTGATATGCTCATGGGCACTCAGATCCCATATAAAAAAACTCAAATATACCCTTAATGATTTTTCAAACAAGGTTTCTCCATTTTCCTTTCTCCTCCCAATAAATATGCCAACTGGTCCTCATTCCATAAATAAGAAATATGTTGGGGCAGTTGGATACAGTATATGCATACATAGATATTTTTTTTCTTCCTCATAAACCCGTTGGGTTATCCCTTGATCTGATTGTCCCCTGGGGGTGAATACATCATTGGTGTATAGTGGCTGAGTTGTGCTCCAACAAGTGCACTCCATTCAGATCACTCCTCCTTACTTTTGCTCTTCAACCCAGATCCATCATCCCGCATCAAGTAAATGCCCCTGATCGCCTTGTCTGCACTTCATGGACAGGAAATTACGTGCAAACCAAGTATGTAAATAATACAAATTTAATAATACAAGGCAATCAATGTGATTTTGTGATGGGCTGATCATTGCTGCTGCCAGTTTAGCTGCATGTTCTCTTGATAAGGTCTGCAAACCTAGGATTAATTTTATATGGTTCCTGTTGGAACTTGCACAATGCTTATACATAACTATGGGAACTCTCAGAATATATATTATTATAATTTCGCATTTATTCCATTGTACTAAAAATCCGAGTTTTACACACAAAATGCTAAAACAGAATTGATGTTGAGGGGGATTGTAAATGCATTTGTAGGACAGGTAGGTAGGTGTTAGCCTCTGCGGCTCTTTATTAATAAGGTGTGACTTGGCATTAGTGGGATGTCTGTGTTTAATTACATGAGCAGGTATTTGACATTGTGTCTGATTTTGATTGTTAGTTTTGTTGTATATGACTGGTTACCAATTAGGCTTATTTTGTGCTTTTAGAACTTGTAGGCTTTAATTTTATTTCATCAGAGTTCTTAAAAAAATGCTTCTCTAGGCTATTCTTTTTCTTATAGTGAGAGACTTGTAGCTCCTTATGTGTCTTGTAAGTGTTCTCGTAAGGGTTTATCAGCTCTTGGTGGAGGTTGAATTTACACGTCAGGTTTTGCATCACTGTGAACACTCGCAGAGCCTTATGTGAACACTTATGATTGTCACGAAGCTTTAGGTAAAATCTCCCCTAGAGCAGGTAAAGGTTCATATGTAGCGATCACTCATGAGTGTTTGTTGCAGGAGGCATGTAATAGCTACGTGATTCCCTACATGCAAGATTCACTTGCATGATCTCCTACGAGAGCCATGTAATCAGGCCCTTAGCTAGCACTGAGCTACTGTGATGCTGTAGAAACATCATATACCACAATTTAAATCTGATATATTGCAATAACTTCCATTCCAGTAAAAATCTAACGTTTTTATAGGCTAATTTATGAAATCATTGTGTATATAGGGCTTTTCTATGATGAGATGACTAGTTGCTAGGATGTTCACTGTATAATACATACAGTGAGGAGTCATCACTTACACTAACACACCTGCAACATGGCCAGCTGCTGCAAGTTATGTGAGTGGATAGTGTTCATGCAGTAAAAACATAGCAAACATACTTAGTACATCCCATGTTACAGGACTTGGCTCACTCTTAAAGGCATATTTAAGTTTATGGATTATGAATGTATCTAATAACAATCAGTAGTGCATGAAAAAATACCAAAATAAACATTATTATAGTTAAAACCCCTGGAAATCCCTGCTAAAAGAAGCACACAAAAAAAAATCACAGGCCAATCACAGGCAGCTAATACATGTATCAATCTGTGATGGCAGTTTGTGCAGGAAGGAATCATGGGATGTGTAGTCCCCTGCATGCAAGAGGAGCCCGACACTGCTCTGTAGATGTCTGCATTGTGCTGCTGCTGGCTTGAAAGTTAGTAAAGGGTTAAAATCTGTACCCAAATGCAGAGTTTCTATTGGTAGGTACACTGTGCCTATGCAAGCAGCTCTGGGGGTGTGGAAAGTAAGTTTTATTTTAAATAAAATAAATGTGTGTGTGTGTATAGAATGACTCAATGTAATGTGTGTATCTGGGTAGCACAACTTTTGGGTGAAGGAGACGTGCGCGCCGAAAAATGCCTGACAAATGAGCGCACCCACACCAGCACGGCAGTACAGCACTGTGCACTCACTCTACTTCTCCAGCTCTCCAACCCTGAATATTCACCCTCTCCCCCCATCTCTCTCTCTCCCAACTACTCACTCTGTGTCTCCCCCTAGTACCCACTCTGCAACCCCAGGTCTCTCTCCCCCTGTACCTACCCTCTAACCCCAGGTCTCTCTTCCCCAGTACCTACCCTCTAACCGCAGGTCTCTGTCCCACAGTACTCACGGGCCACGCTGGCGTGTGTGTGCATAATTGTCGGCACGCACATGACGTTGTGCACGTCTCCTACACCCAACAGTTGGTGTGCTGTGTATCTGATGTAAGCAGCATGTGTTAGATCTGGCAAAGGTAAAAACAGGGAAACTTAAATATACCTTTGACAGCAGCCATCATTACCCTCTCTCCAACACATCAGTCTATAGTACATCCTGCCTTATATTTTCATGGGTTGAATTTACGGTGTCATTTTTCTGTATTAAACTATTGTTACTAGTTTCTTCTTTTGTATTCCTGTATTACCAGTTTGATCTTTAAGGCTTCCGCTTAGATTTAGATTCTTCTATGGGTGGCAGACCTAGATTACTAATGAGCAAATAACTTATTTCCTTTCAATAGAGTGATCCTTGCCAATGTGATGGATGAACTTTAAGATTTATTAGTGTAGTTAAGAAACAGCTGCTTTCCTCCATCAAACAGAAAGTGAAAGATGTTTGATGATCAGAGGAAGCAATTAGCAGCATATTAAAGCCTAGCAGAGCGGTGGATATTATACTTGTCCTGTTTTAAGATCAGGGTTCCTCAGAATGCTGTCCAGAATTTATGATAGTCTGAATGTGATCAAATGTGAACTGTAACACATACAAAATCTACTGTCCTATACCATTCAATACAATGATAAGAGTTTGAACTACTGTGTTAACTCTCCTCTGATAGTGGGGTCTGCCATGATGCTTCACATTAGAAATCTAAGGTAAACCTAATTATGTTTATAATAAAATACAGATGCATTGGTTTGTTTTTCTATTTATTTTATTTTTTTAAAGAAAGTCACAATAGTGAAAACACAATACCACAACTTGTAAGATTGGTGTATGATTATCAATACATAATGTTCCTGTTGTGAGAATTAACTTATAAGTTTCTGGATCCATATACATACATGAACACCATCATTGGTTAGAAAGTACAGATGGCCAACATCTAGCAGATGATATTCATAGATGAGTAATACATCATCATTTTGTTTAGACTCATGAAATACACTGCTAAAATGCATATGATCAAAATTACAATATTGAAGTTAAATACAGATATGTAATAGTTTGAAGTACCACAGATTTGTTTTAAAAAAACAATGTTAATATTCATGTAATTATTTATGCATTTAACTTTAATTGATATGTAAAATTTTATGAAAGTAACTTGTATACCTCTTTATTCTTATGATAACAAAACAATAAAAAAATAATTTAGGATATTAGTGATCCCACTGATCTGGAAATATACAGAGTAAATATATAATAAAACAGCAAGGTAAGTATTTAACACACTTGTTTTATACAAACAGAAATATTACACATTTAAAAAAAATCTCATAATTAATAGTCTAATAGTCATATAATACAACTTTATTTTAGATAAATCAGATCACAAAATAATGATGTTAAAATTGTATTAACGTGCGTTTTTAGATGTTTATTTATACTTTATTACATATCACCTGGGCTTATTTAATATTTTTAATGTAAATAAGTGAATCTATGTATCATACTGGGATATATCTACAGCCCTATTAACTTCTAAGCCAGTAACCCCAACGTGAAGCACGTCGCAGCTGCAGGCTTGAAATTTGGCTGAGTTACGTTGCTATTAAATTAGAAGGGGCTGCGAGCTACAGGCTTGAGATGCCAATCGTAGCTCGTCCGTAGAAAGTTGCATTTGCGGTCGTGCGGACGATCAATTAGTGTAGTTACAGGTTTAGACTTAGCCAATGGAAAAAGAGATTGTCAGTGTTATGTCACTGAAAAGGGGGAGGTTAGATTTCAAAGTCCTACAGGCTACAATTAAAGTTTGCGATCGGACCCACATTCCAGATATAATGCAATATTGATAAAGCCGTGAATATGAAATTCTAGTCCATGCGAGTTCCATTATATGCATTAACACATTTATTGGTGGAATCGATATAACACGAGAATTTAAACATAAATACCTAACATCACTTTCCCTTTTAATATAAGTACAGTGTGTTTTTAATTGCATTTACGGAGCTACGTATTGGTCTTTACCCCCCTTGCGAGTCCTTTCGAGCACATGTTGGGCTTTGGGCTCCATTTGTGTGTTAAAGCCTACCTCGCGGGTGATTTTGTTGCAATTAAATAGCATGATTGGATTAGTAGCGGTTATGTGCTTGACAGATCAAAGGATTTACGGGCTGCGAAGTTCCACGTTCACGTCCCGTAGGCATTTTTCGGCCGTCCTGCGTCTTAACCACCACGTCGTCTGCGGCCTGCATTACGGGGCTAATTTAATAGACTTAAGTCTTAATATCAACGTTATGGGCTATGTTTAACACGTAGCCCGAATTGAATGAGGCTGCTAGAGAGAAATGGAGAAATATTATAGAATAATTTCAAGGTTGTGTATTGGTTAACGTGTGTGTGTGTATATATATGTATATGTGTATATATATATATATATATATATATATATATATATATATATATTTATATATATATATATATATATATATATAGTACATTTGAGAAATCCAGTTATTACACTGCACTCTGGGAGCCTGGGCAGGGACATGCAAATGTGCCCTCAAGGCTTCGTTCTTTACTCTAAATACAATTTCAAACATGAATCCTTTTAAGCATATGCCTGCTGTATTGCACTGCTTTAAGCAAAGCCGTGGATAGATTAATTATAAACTATTTATTTACTTGGTGGACGGCTTCTATTGCTCTTTTCTCTCTCTTTCATCATAAATTAAATTATTTATATTTCTATTGCTACATCTGATTCAATGTCATTTG
The DNA here is from genome assembly GCA_027410445.1 of Discoglossus pictus. Classification (NCBI taxonomy): domain Eukaryota; kingdom Metazoa; phylum Chordata; class Amphibia; order Anura; family Alytidae; genus Discoglossus; species Discoglossus pictus. The sequence continues at coordinate 83,408,872 of CM050171.1, read as the reverse complement.
ACAATTTCTCTTATTTTATATAGGAGGTGTAATCTAGATTGACAATCTCTCCTCTTATTGAATAAGGCACATTTATTATCCCAGCAAAATTCTTCCAGTTTCCAATATGTGGCAATCATACTAAGAGAGACATTAGTGTGTCCTCTGTTGCAGTAATACCTGATCTCAGAGAGAGATTGGTATACCAATTTGCACACAGTTATATGACTTTGTTGTTATTTGCAAGAAGGCCCCTTCCAGCCAATGACAGTCACACCACATTTACAGTATCATCAAGCAAGTGTACTGATTTCACTCCTGTTCATTTTAGGTGGAGACAGCCATATAACCAATCAGGTGTTTTATGTACTTGACTGATGACAGCTGATAATGTCATGATGTACCATCCCCTATTCTCCACAATGAGCCCCTGTGTATGGGTTAGTAGAAAGGGTGACAGAAACCTTCTTGGCTATCCGTAAAGTGAATTACTTTGAATTTATGGAGTTAATGGCACTAGATGAGTTTAGCTGAACTAAAAACAATGGTGACAACGCCTCACTGAACAGGGTACTTTTTAAGCTACTTTACTATTTCCAAAAGGCTATGGTTTCTGATTGATAAATTACAAAATAGAAACACAATTTAATATTGTGACACTATTGGTGCTCTGACTTTTTTTAACCCAGTAGTTATCTAAAAGCAGACCATGACATTTATAAATCTGCTAAGAAAACAAAATATATAAAATGTAAACCACACATATTGAAATTGTTTGTTAACGTGTTCAGTTAATTGCAGTCTAAAATGAAATTGTTAACTGTGTGAGGTTAAAAATGACAATAACAAAAAAAATGTTATCTGTGTGAGGTTGAAAATTATTTTAAACACAATAATTTGCTCCCTTCAACAGTATTGGTGACTTTTCTTTATGAAAAGCATACAAAATGTGTTCTTTTGTGTATTTAGTGTTATATAAATGGCATATTATGTTTCACATTGAATTGTTCACAAAAAGGAGTTTTCTTTGAAGTGAAAAACAAGCCAATTCTACATTTTGACCTGATAATAATTCATAAAAGCATGATATACTTTTTTTTTTTTTTTTTATGAAAATTAGAATAGAATTCTGGTGCTTTTGTGAGCTTGGATGCCCAATCCCAAACATGCCTGATTTGGCAAGAGATTGATCTCTATTATGTGTTGCAATGCCAAGAAAGTGATGGCCTTAGCAAGAGATGTCATTTGTAACTTTGAAAATCCTCTCAATAAATAAAGATCTCATATGGGTTATTAAAAGGGAGACACTCACCTGGTGTGTAATGACACACTCTTCTGCACTTACTTATTTGTACAGCCTTCCTCACTTTCATCTCATGCTACCTCATTGACAAAGTCACTAACCCATTTGTTTTTTCATGCTGAGCTCAGGTCCTCTGTTCCCTGTGCTTACACGTTTGAATACTCCTTACAAGTATTTTGGCATTCACAACACACCTATAAAAGAAGCTTTGCTAATTGCATCGTTTCAAAATTACCACTTTCCATCAAATCACCTTTTTTTCCTCCTGCTGGGGAACATTTTGTATTTGTATTGTGTTTAGACAAACAAAGCCCCCCTGGTGGCATAAACTCCTCATGTAACTCTACAGGTACATGCTTAGAATAAATAGGGTAATTACAAGCTTCTCCAGGTGAAAGCTGTGTTAGCCCTTAATAAACATATTCTAGACAGAAGTTGGAATGGGATAAGTAAGGAAAAACCGCAACACTTGTTGGCATAGATTACATGAATAAAAGTGAAAATGAATGGAGAGTCCGTTTATATAAATTTGTTGATAAATGTAAGTATGTAATTGGAAACTCATCATATAATGGTTATTACCAAAAAAATTCATAAGGTTTACATTTTATATTATTTTGTTTTTATTTTGTTCCCCTGCTATTACATTGGAAGAACTACAAAGTCAAAAATCTGGAGAAAAAAAAAGGTTTCTCATTTAACCAACCAATTGGTACGGGGGGAGTCCCCAACTTGCTTTTTTGAAGAATTTTCTATTTTTTTTCATAGCTCTGTCTTTCAACATTGTCAGGATTGAGATTTGAGAAGTGAAATCTTTGTACTAACCTTAATCCTTTGAAATCCTTACACAGAATCCATGTCCCAGCAATTAGGAGATTATGTCCAAATCAGAGGCTTCATCTTCTTTAACCAGACAATATATAGCATCTTAATGTTGTCACAAATTAACATATCTAGAAACGCATTCTAGGCTGGCATTAAAGTTTGCATCTTTTGGATTTAATATATCTTATTTCATGGTTTTTATTTGTGTTGGAAGTCACATAAATGGAGTTCAATCTCATTCTTGTAATTGATTAAAAACATTCTTTGAAATTCGATTGAGTTAGTCCCACATCTTTCAGTTCTAGAAATGCTTGATTTATGGTAAAAAACAGTAGTGTATTTTTCTTTGATTTTGTAAGTTTCTTGCACATTTCCACATTTTTTAATATTCAATACTCCCTGTTTTTAATTTAAAAACTTTGGAAATTAAGCTTTTTGATTAAAGCAAGTCATTTCTTTCTGTTAAGACTACTTTGAATCCTAAAGAGAACTAATGTACAAGGATTTTATATATTTGTTCCATATTTGCTCACTTGTACCACTGAGATGTGGCATAATATTCACACGTACCCTTCTCATGAGCAACACAGCTAGTAAATGCTGATCTTTTTCTTTATATAATTAGACCTCTCCAAACACGGCCTCCTAATCATGGCTTCGGTACCTGCAATGTGTATTGTAATACATTTTTAAATGATCTCTCTATGGAAAGAATCCCTCCAACCACCACAGTCTACTGCTGTTCTGTGCATAAGAGAACACTGTGTGAAGGATAAGAGCTTGGGGTGTGTCAACCATTCCAGCAATCTGTCTGGTTGTCATGCTTCGACTGCTTTATTATGGCAATAAGAAGTTGTGGAACTTGGGTTACCTCTTCACCCTTAGGGGCCATTGGACCCCTGAGGTCTTTTCTAATGGTAAACCAAAAAAACACAAGATTAAGGGGACTAAGCTTGCATGTGTAGTGAAAAAAAGATTTAGATATTGGTTAAGTTAATCCCCTGTTACACTATGTTTAAATACTGTCCAAAATGTTTTTTGTTTATTTTTGCCCACTCAAATGTTCAACTTGTAGCCTCTAATAAATTATTTATTTTGTTATTTAAAATCCTCTGTGGCCAACATTAGAGTTAAACTGTAAATAATCTTACAATCCAATCCATTTATTTTTAGAATTTTTTAAGTATTAAACAATTTTGGTGGCACGCAGTACTTAAGCAATATAATGTAATACACTTCTAACTATCACTCATATTGTACAGATTTTGTACATGCCGCAGTACGCATGCGCGACTCCAGTCGCACAGCATGGCGCCAGCAGCGCATACGCGCTGCGCCAGAGTGGGAAAAGAGGGGGAGGAAAGAGACACAGTTGAGGGAGGAAGAGGGAAAGTGGGGAAGAGACACAGGGGAGGGAGTAGGGGGGAAATATACACAGGGGAGGGAGTAGGGGGGAATATACACAGAGGAGGGAGTATGAGGGGAATATACACAGGGGAGGAGGGAGGGGGGAAATATACACAGGGGAGGAAGGAGGGGGGAAATATACACGGGAGGAAGGAGGGGGGAAATATACACAGGGAGGAAGGAGGAGGGAAATATACACAGGGAGGAAGGAGGGGGGAAATATACACAGGGGAGGGAGGAGGGGGGAAATATACACAGGGGAGGGAGGAGGGGGGAAAGATACACAGGGGAGGGAGGAGGGGGGAAAGATACACAGGGGAGGGAGGAAGGGGGAAAGATACACGGGAAGAAAGAGACACAAGGGAGGAGGAGGGAAGAAAGAGACACAAGGGAGGAGGAGGGGAGAAAGAGACACAAGGGAGGAGGAGGGGAGAAAGAGACACAAGGGAGGAGGAGGGGAGAAAGAGACACAAGGGAGGAGGAGGGGAGAAAGAGACACAAGGGAGGAGGAGGGGAGAAAGAGACACAAGGGAGGAGGAAGGGAGAAAGAGACACAAGGGAGGAGGAGGGGAGAAAGAGACACAAGGGAGGGAGAGGGGAGAAAGAGACACAAGGGAGGGAGAGGGGAGAAAGAGACACAAGGGAGGGAGAGGGGAGAAAGAGACACAAGGGAGGGAGAGGGGAGAAAGAGACACAAGGGAGGGAGAGGGGGAAGAGACAGAAGTGCAAGGGGGAAAGAGACTCCGGGAAGGGCGAGGGGGGGGGGGAGAGACTCCGGGAAGGGGGGGGGGGGAAGACGTAGGGAAGGGCGAGGGGGGGGGGAGAGACGTAGGGAAGGGCGAGGGGGGGGGGGGAAGAGACGTAGGGAAGGGCGAGGTGGGGGAAGAGACGTAGGGAAGGGCGAGGGGGGAAAGAGACATAGGGGAAGGGAGATGGGCTGAAGAGACACAGGGGAAGGGAGATGGGCTGAAGAGACACAGGGGAAGGGAGATGGGCTGAAGAGACACAGGGGAAGGGAGATGGGCTGAAGAGACACAGGGGAAGGGAGATGGGCTGAAGAGACACAGGGGAAGGGAGATGGGCTGAAGAGACACAGGGGAAGGGAGATGGGCTGAAGAGACACAGGGGAAGGGAGATGGGCTGAAGAGACACAGGGGAGGGAGATGGGCTGAAGAGTCACAGCATGCACGCTTCGCCAGAGTGGGAAAAGAGAGGGGGGGGGGGGGGGAAGAGACACAGTTGAGGGAGGAAGAGGGAAAGGGGGAAGAGACACAGGGAAGGGAGTAGGGGGGGAAATATATACAGGGGAGGGAGTAGGGGGAAATATACACAGGGGAGGGAGGAGGGGGGAAATATACACAGGGTAGGAAGGAGGGGGGAAATATACACAGAGGAGGGGGGAAAGACACACAGGGGAGGAAGGAAGGGGGAAAGACACAGGGGAGGGAGATGGGCTGAAGAGACACAGGGGAGGGAGATGGGCTGAAGAGACACAGGGGAGGGAGATGGGGGGAGGGGAGACAAAGAGGAGGGAGAGGGGGAAAGATACACAGGGGATGGGAAGGGGTGAAGAGACACCTGTTATATTTTACTGTCATTTATGACTGGTAAATGACTAGTAAGTATATAATATCCTAGAAGCATACTAATGACACACAATATTATTACAGGAATGGTCTTGTATCCCTACTAAGAAATTAAAATGATATGTACTTAAATGTACTTTCCACACATACAAATCTCTATCTATTCACATATATGTAAGATTTTGAATGCAGAATTAATAAAACCTCCAATACAAATATGTGTGGTGGTTATAGGTCACTCTAGTGGTTAGAGGTAACTCTATGGGATCCCCATGCCTCTTTATGTCTATACAGCAGATCAGTAACTTATAATTTGCCTATTGTACATACTTGTAAATTTATTTTTTTCAATAAATACATATTCTTCCAAAATAATAGGGGAAGGCAGATGCAAAAATTACAGTGGCCTGTTGATTTTGATTTAAAATTGTAAATGCTTTTTAAAGTGCTTATGTTACTTTTCAGTGTAACATGTTTTATTATTACAGTTTCTTTGTAAAATGCCAACATATTCCGTAACGCTGTACAGGGGTTAAATACAAAGAAAAATATAAATACAATACTAAACCCATTGCAGAAAGTAGAGGGCCCTGTCTTTGACTTTAAAATCTTGGTGTTTCTTTTTCTTTTTTTTTATCATCTTATAAGATTGAACATTTGCAAACTTACAAACTAAAGGGACAAATAAAACAAAAGGTGAAGTAACAAATAGAAGAAACAAGAGCTTGGCAAGTAATAGAATTTAAATTGGTTTAAATTACAATTTGACTAATCTCTTAATTTAATATATGATTTATATCTATATACCTCTGTTAAGTGTGGGCTCAAGTAGTTTTGCATGGTCACCTTTAAATAACCGTGTCTTCCTTTTACTGTTTGATTGCTACTTTTCAATAGCCACCACCACGCTTCACCACGTTCCAGCACTATGCACTTTAAAAGGCCCTTCTGTACATATGACACTGAGTGCCTTCAAATTCCAACCCATGAACACACTAAGTATAGAAGTTGGACAGTGATCTCAGTGATTTTTTTTCTTGTGCATCACAAACTGTCACTAATCTCATAAATGGATTTCACTGACACTGGCAGCCTCTTAAGATTTCCAAGCTGCTGAGATAAAGCATCCTCAAGTGAGACAGCAGTTTCTAGAATGGCATTCACCAGATAACTAATCTTCTGCAGTATCTTTCAAGGAAAACATTATTAATTACTATATATATATATATATATATATATATATATATATATATATATATATATATATATATATATATATATATATATATATATATATACATATATATATACAGTGAGAGAGCGAGAGCATAAGGAGCGTCTATATATTGGGACATTAGGCAATACTTATCTGTGTCATTATTTGGATAATTTTGGATTTATTAATATGTTTCTATTATGTTATTTAAATAGTGTGAATAGTTATATAAATAGCAATAAACATGGTTTGCTGTACCTTTGTACCAACTGTCATGGTAAATGTCAGTAATGATGGCAGCTGATTAGGTCACCAAAGTTACCGCACTTGCAGTTGGAATGTAGTATGTTCTAATAATTTACCATAACAGCTAGCGAGGTAATGAACAAAAAGGGGGGAACCCAGGTGCTGACAAAGGCTGTGACCTTTGCTACTATAATATCACTGTTTCACAGGCTGGTTGGTTCTCTAACCCACTTTCAGCCCATCAAAAATTGATTTAATTGCAATTTTTCCCCCCCTATTAGGGGCATTGGAGTATGACTAATTGTAGTAATAGAGAGTAATAAGGCTCAGATAAAAAGCTTTCCTTAGACTCTTTTGTATCTTGTGTCACTGCCTGTCAGAGGTCAGAGAGCTTGCATATTCTATTAGTTGCCTTCATTTGGACAAATTAGTTTACCCAACAGTAATTAAAATGCCAGTACGGGTCGGGAAGAGCTGAAAGCAGTTGATGGGCACAATGATGAAGGACTTGACAGCTCTGGTGGCCTCCCTTGCCAAAGCGTGTCACTGCTGAATTAGAGGATACGCAAACCACAAACTTATATGGTTAGCAGCATTGGGGTCATGTCGTACTCATATCTTTGCTACCATTTTCCTCGTATGTTCTGCTTTTGTTACCATTTACGTATTACATTGTACATTTGTAGCACTGCATGCTTTTAGCAGTGCTAAATAATATGCTCTTAGGGCATAAAATAGTTGTAAGTGATGTCCTATGCTATTAACCATTTTGTTCCTTGGCCTGATGCATGCTCTCTTTCCTAGCTATTTATGATTTTTGTTATAATAAACTGAAAACCAAATCAAAAGTGACTGCCATAGCATGTGTTGGTGGGAACTTACATTGCTTTGTGAGTGCAGCCTGATATAGATAATACTATTATGTCTTCAAGACAGACTCTTGATATAAATATCCAAAGTTATATTATAAAATCAGTGTTTACACTACTTGGTGGAACTGTGGAATCCAATGACTCCACCATCTTTTTAAAATCAGTTCCTACTCAAATGCCTACTTGGCTTCAAGAAATATTTTGTGATCACTAACAAAAGCGAACATATCCACACCCATACTAACCAAGAGAAGCTAAATAAATATATTGGCATAAATACGCAGTATTATTTTTCTGTATTTCACTATTACTTATGCTTGAACTTGTGCACAGCAGTTTAAAACATACTAAAACTATTTAGTCTCTCGGTGCTTAGACAGGGCTTGATCAAATTAACGGTTAGAACAAAAACAACAAGAAACCAACACTAAATAAACATTAGCCTAAATTGGCTTCACACTGCACCTGATCAACTTCTTAATGCAAAGTCACATAGCATGTACTGTCTAACTAGTAACCTTCAAAGGAAATGATCAATGTTAGTAAGGGATAGCTTTACATTACCCTTGCTACCATTGAAATAAAAAAATAAAACCTTTTCCGGAGGGGTTTGCTAGCATTAGAAGACTTCTGGTACCAAAATGTATCTGAAGTGCTATCACTAGGGAGGATGCAAGCAATCTCCATAGTAGTTCTTGAAGACACATTAGGGGATCCATAGCTTTCCATTAAAAAATATATTTTACCCACTGAGTAAGCAGGCAGGAGCGATTAAAGATGAACATTGTATCATTTTGACACTTTCTTCCCAAAATCCTGCAGTATTAAGTTATTGAGGTTAACTCATGTGTTGTGAAAGTTATGTGAAAACCTAAAGAGCTTTGCTCCCCAATTCATGAAGTCCAGAAGTCTCCCTCACCAGAGTGATAAGGGAAGCATTATGAGTTCTAGAAGTAGAAACAGACTGTCAAATGTCCCTCCGGTTTCAGTTATGATTGTACCTTTTCTTATCTAAAGAAAACAATATTTCTTTATATATAAAGACATCTCTTGGCTTCATACCCATTCTTTGGCACACATACCAGAGTTCTTCCTTCCTTCTGTAACCTTTATAATGTCTCTCTAGTTTTTGAGCCTCACAGTGACCTTTCACTCTTCAAATCTAACAATATATGTGTAATAATGTATAAAGGTATATTTGATGTAGACAGAATGGCCTAGATTTGTCGATAGGGCAATTGCACTTTGGCGTTTGATTCATCTCAGTCCACCTCAATATGCCACTAACGTTCAACATTGAAATCTGCCAAATTATGAAATAATTGCTGGTTTGAAGCAGTTTAGGGCGGGAACATGATCAATTAAGCAAGCCCGTAAATGAGGCTGTCATTATTACACCAGTAAATCATGGAGGTTACATGTCAATCAATTTTGCTCGGGTGTCCAATATGCGATCAGACTCGCAAAACCAAAAAATAAAGAATTATGAAAATTAATGCCAATACTGTTCTAGTCCATCTGGGTGGCCTGATATCTATTAATTCACCCAAGATAGACTTAACCCTGAAATAAAATATATAAAAAAAAAATAAAAATCTAAGATCTTGCCGATTTGCGAGCTTGAGACTGTTGTGCTATTAATTCTAATGTCTGTCATCGCTTTCCCTGTTATTTACAGTGCAGTATTGATTTTTTTTATTTGCATTTACAGTGCGACGAATAGGTGTTTAACCCCCTTGCGGGTCCTCTCTAGCACTTGTAGGATTTTCTCCTTCATTTGCCATTTACGGTGTGAATACATTTGCGGGCTTGGAGAAATTGAGCAATTTAATAGTGATTTTGCGATTTTTAGCCTTGTGAAAATGAAAGATCAAAGGCATCTTGAGGCTGTGAAGTTTAACCATCGCCATTTTTTCAAGGCCGTAACTCGGAAGCCGTTCCGAGCCGCAAAAAGACACCAATTGAATAGCAAATTAGCTTGCAACCTCACTTACGGGCTACCGGATCTCCTGAAACCTATATTGAATGGAGGCCATATTCTTAGACTTCTTCCATTGAATTATAATTTACTAATAATCACTGTTAAATACATTGACATCACTTCTTTTTCCAAATCTGTACATCTTAAATCATTTTCTTCTTTCTCCGTGTTTTATGATCATTAATGTTCCATTTTCGTAAACATACCTTTCCTAGTGTCTTTTATTTATATATATGTATATATATATATATATATATATATATATATATATATATATATATATATATATATATATATATATATATATTTGATATTCTGGAGAACTGCATACATTTATCTAGGTGATGCGTTACCTGATAACCATAAAGTGCATGGCTGCATTCATTTCTGCAGTTAGTTTCCCCACAATACAACCTAGTCCTTTGATGCTTTTTAGCACTGTTTGCCTTTAAGTAGACACAAAAACCCCAGAAGAGAGAATCCATGAATGTATTTTATTGCAATTTCTTTGTTGCATTAAACATCACAAGTTGCCAGCTTCATTCGCTTCTCTAATTTGTTTACTAATACTAGTTAAAGGGATAAGTAAGTTTGCTGGATTATGAATGCATCTGATAAAGGAGAATTAGTAGTGAACGCAAAAACATTTTGCTTGTAAAAATCCCAAAATAAACATTTAAGCACTTACATTGAAGTCCACAAAATGTCTTGTAATTTTTGAAAGTTGAAAATCAGGGTTAACACCCTCCAAACCCAGGCTAAATTATCATCAAATTTAAAATGATTTGTTTTGGCCAATCAAATTAGCTGAAACTTTTGAATTAACTCTGGGTTCCTGTTTGTGGGGCAAAGCAGCCTGGGATGTGTAGTGTATCACTGATATGTGCTATGTATTGCTGGTTGAGCAAGCAGGTAAATAGTGGGTTAATATTGCTCCCCTGGTGCCATATGCTGATTGGGGGGATCAGAAGCCTGTGTAGATTTTTTGATATTAATAAAAAAAAAAAATCGGAGAGATGCTGCATAGATTTTGGCTGCTTTTTTCCTAATGAGGTCAGAAATGTATTAATCAATGAAACGTTCATGTCCCTTTAATTTACTTAATTAGGACTTTTTTTTGTTTTGGAATTAGCAGGTATAAACGTGGCATTAAAAACAGTCACCCACTTTAGGTTACTTCAGCATTTTCATACAACCATTCTTACTCTAATGGAAATAATTTGTGATTATGGACAATAAATGTATAAATAATTCATTTTGGAAAGTCCTTCAACAGGTCTACGTCTGCCAAGAGCTGTATGTATATTTTTGATAATGTAACCAGATTGTACTTATGTTACAGTTGTATAACTTATAACACTTCACATTAGGTTTGTTCAGCAGTTTGATTTTTAATGTGTGTAGAGATAATATCTCGAAAATATACAAAACTTAAAACAAAACCTGGTGTGGTCCCAACATTTTCAAATGGTCTATTATAAGCGGCTGCTGTAGCCAGATACAGAAGGCATTTTACAAAACAGTGTTTTATTTTGCCATTAAGACTTCTAAAGAAACCATGTGAAATAAAGTACTGCATTTTTTCTCTGTGTCACACAAACTGATGCAAGACCAATCTTATAAAAGAATAAAGAAGCAAGTCTCTTGTATTCAAGAAGAGGAGCAGTGGAGTGGAAAGATCAAGGTGGTGGGAAAACCACAGGTATCTTGGTGGGACACAAGCCCTTCAGTAAACCAGCGTCTCAGTATGCACCTGGAGAAAAGTGTTAAGACAATATAGGGAGGGAAACTCGTTTCATTTTAGTCTGCTTGTAGGGCAGACATTATCAAGTAAGAGGTGAGAGAAGGGGGGGTAAGGGTGAAGGACCAGTGGGGTAGAGTTATTAATCCCTACCGCAGGCCTACTGGGAGGTCAGATTTGCCAGAGTGGCAGGGATTAGAGGGTTGGTTTCCTCCATTCTCTCTTTATTATTGACTTACCTTGACGCTAATTTAGACCTGTGCTAACATTCAATGCTACTGCATACCTTCTCGAAAAACCGCTTGTGTTTTCTTTGTTTACGTTTTAATTTTTTCTTCTTAAAGCCTTAAGAAGCAAATTGCCTTCTAGAATGACTTCTGCAAGGCTGGTATGTTACTCACCATAGTAATTGGCTTTGCTAGTTATTAATGGATTATGTGAAAAAAGTAAAATAATGTATTACTTTGTAGTCTAGGACTGCATTGACTAAATACTTTACACCAATTTGAGGGTCAATTGCTGGTAACAGAATAGCTGTTTGAGAAAAAAAGAAAAATGTCTAGGGAGTTGGATCCAAACACTTCCAAGAATTTTTGTCGCCCTATGTGAAACTTGGTTTTATAATTGTAGCATATGTTTACGTCTTACTTATGATCATTTCAGGTTGTAAATTAAACAAACATCCATTAAATAAAACATTTTCTCTTTTCCTCCAATAAGATTCCATTTTATTTCTGTTTTTTTTTTTACATTTCTATGGAGTTTTCGATTTCATTTTCAGAAAAGAAAGCTTTTTCAGTCTTAATAATCTCATTGTAATGATTTAAATTAATTTTATTGGTAGGAATGTCTATGTGTGTATGTATGTGTGTATTATATTTATATATATATATATATATATATATATATATATATATATATATATATATATATATATATATATAGTAAATAAATAGTACATTCTGGGAACCTAGGCAGGGACATGCAAACTTGCCCATAAAGGCTTCGCTCTTGTTATCCAATACCGTTTTATACATGGCTTCCTTTAAGCATATGCTTGCTATATTACACAGCTTTAAGCAAAGCTCAGGATGGCTTATACACAAGCTAGGAATCCTACCCACATACAGCTGTTTCAAATGTACTGCTTCTCATCCACGTGGGCAGATTCCTAGCTTGTGTAGTAGATTTTTTTTGGGAGGTAGTTAACCACAACAATCATTCAATTTATGGTGGGCAAAAGATTGATAGAAAGCCTCCACCGTACAGTAGTACAGTAAATAAAATAGTACTTTTTTGTTCACATTTGAATGTCTAAAATGAGTTTAAAAAAAAACGTATTTCCTGCTTAGAATTCCGAGAAATACAGTTATTACACTGCATTCTGGGAACCTGGGCAGGGACATGCAAATGTACCCACAAAGGCTTTTCTCTTGTAATATATATGTATATATATATATATATATATATATATATATATATATATATATATATATATATATGTATTGGTATTTGATTTGTTAGTATTAGAAAATTCCTTATCTAGCAACAATTTACTAATTTTATTTCTATATGTCATGTTTAAAGCATTTTCTTAAAATATTTTCAGATTAAACACACATTTTCTTTTATTAGCCAATAGAAATTCAAACCGTGTAATATGCAGAGAAATTATTGTTTCAATAATCTATAAACGTTCACTATATAACCAGTCTAGTTTAATCCAATGCACCCATAGGAAGCAATGCATAACTATTTTAACAAGATATTCGTAACCAGTACAGTTTTTCAAGGGATTATAATTAGGGTAAGCAATTCAATTGAACATTTATTAAAATTAGTAACTTGGTAATTACAGTTGCCTGTTTTTAACTATAAAATGTATGTTTTCATAACTCAAGGTTGAAACACAGTTTTAGATTTATTTGTTTTAATCATTTTGACAATATTAAAAGCTGTTAATAAATTATCCAAACATTTATAATATGTATTGGAGAAACTTGTTTTTATTGATTTTTAAATAATGTAAAATGTCAGAATCTACCAAATCCCAAGTTTTTCAACATTTTTGGTAAATCTTCTTCTCTTAAAAATAAATGCTATTTTAAACGGATTGAGTGAATTATTTAAATTTAATGTGCAGTATGAGAAACCTTGTTCTACTGGAAAGAAAAGCAAAAAAGTGTGTTTTTAACATTTAGAGCAGTGAATCTCAATCTTTATTGCTTTGCAACACTTTTGGTTAAATTCTAAAAAAAAATGTACATGACACAGCAATGTCTCTGCTATTGTAATGCATTTGGATAAAACTGGAAAAATATAGCATGCAATTCCTCTTATCTTGACATAGTGTAGATGTGTACTTTGCATTATTTTTCATCTTATAGTGCATATTAAAGTATATATTACAGTCATGGCCGGATTATGCATTAGGCCAACTAGGCTTCTCTGTGAGTGGCGCCACATAAAAAAAAAATGGTTCCTGGCTTAATAAAACCTAAATGCTGCAGTTCATAGACTGGCTACTAGGGGGTAACCTCCTAGAACAAGAGCGTAACAACAGGAAAAGGAACTTACACACACAGAAAAGGCAAAAATAGGTCTGTGTATACCTTGAATACTCACTCGCAGGGGCTCCTCCACTTCACTGACTAGGGGCTCCACAAGTTAAATCCAGCCCTGATTACAATTCTTAACATGACAGTCAGTACATATCAAATGGAAACATACAAATTAATTTTAACATCTTTCCTTGTGCCTTGGATTTGTGTGAATTTCCATCTGCCAGAATCTGTTGCACTGGGATATATATACTGACTTTTCAATTTTGGTTTGTCCCTGTATTCTTGATAATCAACAATTCATATTGGCAGGCAGCAAGAGTAATATTTGGTCAAACTTGATTTTCACTGGCATTCATTATAGTGCATTTAAACATTTACAGCCTTATTAAATTGTGATTCTGCCAATTGAATAGGGCTCTATTTAGGCACATAGCATACTTTTTTTTACAGAAGTTTTTAGTTAGTGATCTTCTATCCAAAAGCAAGGTCTTCACTAACTAAAAACTTCTGTAAAAAAAAATATGCTGTGTGCTTAAATAGAGCCCTATTCAATTGGCTGAATCGCAATTTAATAAGGCTGTTAGTTGGTAGCAAGAAAAAAAATTAAATTAAATGTTGCTGTCAATTTTTCAATTTTCATTGGACCAGCAAACAAAATGTTGGGAATCATTAATATCATGTCATATTACCTCCTTTCCACCTCTTGAGAAAATGTTTTTTTTCTCAAATGACCGGCTGACAATAATCAATAAGATTAGGGTAAAACACTAGCAGAGGGGCCCCAATCATTAGCATTTAATTGACTTAAAACATAAGCTCAACGATACTTTGTATATTTATACTGTGAGTAAAGATATTGAGTGTGGTAATTTGGTATATGGAGAGAATAGCTGTCCGTGATTGGGTATGAAGAGAGAGGGCGATAAACAGTCTATGAAAAGAGTGAGTGGGCTGAGTGGGTAGGCAAAAACAAGGCAATAATGAGTTGGAATGGAGAAAAGAGTGATGAAAAGAAAGGTTATGAGTGCATGAATAAAGGGAATCTACAGCACCAGCAATTTATATACAAATTCAAAAAATGTTAAACATAAAAACATTTTCGGGATATTGTACCTATTTTGCAGTGGGCCACAGCATTTTGTGTTACTCCGCTATGTAATGCTAATTATTTTGTTGGAAGGAAGGGGGGTAACAACATATTATTGGAATGGGGAGCTTTTCCGTCCTTTATAATGTTACTATTCATTCATAATTTTATATAATATGTATTCATTTTGAGGACAAAGCACTGGTTGAAACAAACTACCTTTTGTTATTTAATTTGTATTTTTATTAGAAAACCTAGGTGAATATTCCGAAATACTGGTTTATTTTCTTAAATGGAAAGTATATCTAGAAATGCAGTCTATTTGTATAGTTTAAACAAAAAGAGTAGAGGTGCTCATCTGAGAATGATCAATACCTTAGTAGGCTTGTTCTATAGGTCTGGTTACCTACTCTGAGAGCAGCATCTTTTAGCTCACTTGTGCCCTTCACAGGGAGAAATGTCCTGAAGTATATCAGTCTGGTCACACTCAAAAGAGTGACCCAGCCCCGAAATACCAGGCAATTCTACCCAGAACAGGAGAAACAGCAAACACCTGATGCGTTTCGGCCTCTATTGGCCTCATCAGTGAGGTGCAGCTGAACTCCCTAAGGCACAGTGAGCATGGAGTCCACGTCTGGTTCCCCCTATCGCCCATAACTGGTGTTAATTTGTATAATTGTTTGTCGTTCACTTGATCATAGTTTCAGTACAGAACTATTTTTGTTTGGTGCTTTGTTTGGATTTTGTTTGCCCTGTTGGCATAGCCAGTAACAATGACATCTTTTTATATCATTTTTATTGAATTTACCAGCTAAATAACGTGACATGCATTAAGTAGGTACACTCACAACATTTTATTTTTTTCTATAAACTGTAACTAATTGTCAAAAAAGGGTTCAAGAAAACTTTAGTAATGAATGAGGTTTAATGGTGATAAGGAAAATCAAAATGCAACAAAGACTGTTTCCTTTGGATATATGGTTTTTTGAGAATAAATAATCCATACTTTTTCAATATTGTTCAGGAATGCTATTACACATATTCAATCCCATATATATTCAAGCACTAAAATTATAGTTACTAATGATTTACATATAAGAATATTGTTCTATATGTTAATTTTTAATAGATGTTCTCTTAGATTTTCTATGTGACTTATTGTAATATGAATGAAATGTGTTGGGTATTTAAACACATTATTATAAAAAAAAATAGTCCAGAAAGCAATTATAACAAATATATGTTACAGGGATGTTCTTCCCAATCTCAGAATAATAGATTTTTGTAAAAACACACAAACATTGGCCAAGTACTTGAAAATATTGCTGCACTATTGTGACACTTTGCTTCCAAGTCGTGGATTAAGCAAGATTGAGTGCACTAGCCTAGTGACACCAGGATAATAGAAGTCCACACATTGCTTCCTTCTTCTCTGCTTTGTGGATTGAATTGATGGCCCTCTAACTCTGATGTGTTTTTTTAAACTAATCTGTTCTCTTTTGTGTGTTATTTGCAGTTCCTTTGTTACTGGAACGGCCTGTTGCAGCCACATTTCACCGCTGAGGATTTGGGACCTTGAAAGGTAATATCCACTTAAATTAAGATATATTTTTCCCCTATATTAATATACTACCATATATATAATTATCTGTTTTTGTTTTGTATCCACATTGTAAAAATTAATAGAACAAGTTTTTTTTAAATGTAAAAAGGAAACCCCTACAAACATATCCATGTTCATATGATTAATCGCACAGAGGATATAGGAATTTGTAAATATGATTGTGTATATATATATATATATATATATATATATATATATATATATATATATAATTGATTATGACTACTACTATTAAGCAATATTACACCTGCATATGATTACATTTGGGATAGGTGATTTCTCAACATATATGTGTAAACATATTTGATTGTGCTTAAGCACAGAATATTTAATGATCATTGTCAAATGAAAGCAGATACTATATATATTATCGTATGCACATGCATATTCCTTTGTTTCGTTATTGACACGTAGGCAGCTCTGTGTAGGTAGGTCAGAGGGCAAGTGATGGGTCCTAGTCCAAACTCTATCACACACTAGAATCAGGATTGCCTATTAGATCTATACTTCTGTTGCCTTTCATTTAATACATCGTAATGGTGTGGGACTATTATCCCTTAATATAGACAGACTTCTGCCAATAGGACATTTTGTAATTTCATTACTTGGGAGACTACCTCCTTTAGATATAAATTGTTGTTTGTCCTATATACAGTCGTACATCCAGTGGGATTATTTGTATTTTATCTGTTTTAATCAATGTTGTTGAGTGTTTTTATATATATATATATATTTTTTTTTTTTTTTTTTTTTTTTTTTAATTATTATTATATAAGAAAAATTATATTTTTTGTTTTGGCCTTTATGTACATTATTTACTGTCCATTCTTGACAGAGTGTGTTTAACCCCTCTAAACAAATCCATGTAAGTTTTCTTACAGATTTACTCTGTATACCATGGCTCAACTGCTGCTAAGAACTGTGGATAAAGATATGCAAATTAAACTAATAATGCACAAAGTTAACTTTTGGATGGGTAGCCCAAATGTACTGTTCTATGCAATAAGACATTTACAATTCTCTGGATCATGTGCATAAATAAATCAAGGTCCATTAGTAAATTATCTGCATTTCAATAATGATCAGCCCTACAAAAGCAAGTATTTAACAAAATCTAGCATAAATAAGGATTCCTTCATGTTATGTAACATGTTTGGGAATATTTAGGAATTCCTATGTACGAGGGATTGTTAAATTCTACCCGTGGATCTTAAAATTTAATTTACTTTCCAAAGACCATCCTTCTAAAGCAGATATGTCATACTGAATGACTATGATGGTTGCATTCCCAATAACTCACCTAAAATGGGCATTATCCAGACTGACTTAAAAAGCCACAGTTTAGTGGCAATTGAATGCCATAGCTACACTTCAGGAGAGTGAAGACCTTACTCCATTGAAATAATATTCTAAAAGGCAAGACTTCTCTTTTTGTGGTGCAGGAGGACACCATGACTGCATGTCTGCTCTAAAGAAACATCTGCTATTTCTAGTAACGTACACCATAGTATAAAATGATTTAGATGGTCTATTAGAAAGAATACCATGCCTTGCCTTTGTTTTTAGAATAGGATCTACATTGATAGTACAATAGTGTATTGAACCTGCTGCAGATCCTCCTCTCCCATCATATCTATCACCGTCCTCTTTATATTGCATTATATTCTCCTATTGATTTTTAGGACTTTTAAACATAGCCTTCATACTTTGGGCCTCATTCAATTGCGATTTGGCCAATTGAATAGGGCTCTAAATAAGCACATAACATATATTTTTTAAATAAGTTTTTAGTTAGTGAACTTCTATCCAAAAGCAAACTAAAAACTTCTTTAAAAATATATGCTATGTGCTTATTTAGAGCCTTATTCAATTGGCTAAATCGCAATTGAATGAGGACCTTTGTATTTATTAACTACAAGAGATTTTATGATTTATAATCAGCAACAACTCTATTTAACTTATGTGTTACTTCATTGAGCTATAATGCACAGTGATCTTCCATTTTTTATATCTGCACATATAACATCGTTACATGATTGCAAGCTGGTACCCATTTGAGAAGAGCTTAATAATTTATTTTTTTAGCTTTGAGGAAAGTATGAGGTAGTACTTTCTTCCCCATGCAGTTAATGAAAACTTAAATTTTTCCTAGCTGCTATTTCATTGTACTGCTCAAGTCGGTACCCTATTAAAATTAATTTACTTTAATGGACTATTTGTCACTCTTGTTGTATATTTAATGCAAAAGAAGACCATGGATGCCTTCCAGTTGAATTTTAAATATTTTGATGAATTTGTGACATCCACATTGATAATTCTCTTTGGCACACTCATGGAGCCCAATTTGATTGCAAACCCGCATCTCGTGGTATACAGGCCGTATGTCTTGTGGGCTCGCGGCAGGCTCGCAGTCTGCTACAATTCTGGTGCTATTCAATTGAACCAGCCCGCAAGTTACAGGCCGAAAGCAGAAACTGTCAACCATGCACTCGTCTGTAGTAGTTCAGGGCGGGAATATGATAAATTAAGCAAGACCGTAACCACCCATTTCGAAACCGCCAATAGAAAATTAGACAGTCATCATGATGTCAGTAAAACATGGAGGTTACATGTCAATCAATTAGCGTTTAGAGGTCCGATATGTGATCGAACTCACAAACCCTCAAAATACAAAATAATAAAAATAAATGCCGATACTGTTCTAGTCCATGTGGGGGGCCTGATATTTATTAACTCATTGATTCTCCGAGATTGATATATCCCCGAAATGACACATGAAATAATATTTCTTCTTGATAACATTTTTTCTTGACGATTTGCGAGCTTGAGACTGTTGTGAAATTCATTTTAATGTTTTTCATCGCTTTCCCTGTTATTTACAGTTCATTATTGATTTGTTTTGCATTTACAGTGCTACGGACAAGGGTCAAACACCCTTACGGGTCCTCTCTAGCACTCGTAGGATTTTCTCCTACATTTGCCATTTATGGGTTTGAAAACATTTGCAGGCTTGGGGAATTGTAGCAATTTTTAATAACGATTTTGAGAGTTTTAGCGATCGTAACTCTTGCAGACGGGAAAGATCAAAGGCTTTGGGAGGCTGTAAGTTCTGGGTTTAACCACCACAACGTTTTCAAGCCCGTAAACAGTTTGGAGCCCGAAAAAAAGATGCCGATAGAATAGCAAATTAACTTACGGCCTCACTTACGGGCTCCAGTCACTTACGATTGCTCAATTGAATCGAGCTCATGGTTTACTCAAAATCTGGCTTCGTTTAACACAAGAATAAGCGGAGTTCCTTACTCGGCTGGAAAAAAACCCTTAACCATAGCAGACGACCTCTGATAATGCTTGCTTACCTGGAGAATGACTATCTGTACCCACAACAGGATACTCTTTATATCATGCAGCAAAGTACTATTCTAATACCTTTTGTCTTTAAGTCAATAAACGAAACCAGGTCAAGGTCATTGTCCTTTATATTAACTGGCATTTTCCAGTTCATTGGCAGAAAAACCAGTGTGAGCCCTGTTAGTAAAGACAGTAAATTTAAAGATATGTGGACTCCAACGTATTCACATTATTAATCTCATGTAACAGCTTTAGATGCTGCACTCTGCTGTATTTCCTTGGTGAGCGGTTGAGAGTCAGCTACATAGATGTTAATGATGGCTTACCGGCATTGTTAAGGTGATATAACACTTTTTTGCTGATATTCTGATGGGGAACAATGTGGAAAAGCTTCTATGCAGCATAACCGCCATGGAGCTGTCTATGACTGTGCCACTGAGAGTTAAAGGACCTCTGTATTAAAAGTCAACGCTGTTGAAATTAATGTACATGCATAAGTATACTTCATTTATACTGTTTAAACGCTGTAATCCTCTTACCTTTATAGGTTTCTTCCCGTTGCTTTGCGCTACTTAGCTTTGCCCCTTTTGCATAATTAGGGTTGGGACAGCTGTAGCAGACTCTCTGCTGTGTGCTCTGGTGTGTGACTGGATTCAATCGGTGGCCTGATCTACATCAGATCTGCACTGCAACTATTTATGCAAAAGGGGTGTAGCTAAGCACCACAGAGCAACAGGCAGAAACCTAAAAAGGTAAGAGCTTTAAAGTATTACTATTAGCATTACAAAGTTTAAACAATATAAATCAAGTTTTCTTATGATGTATTTTCATTTTAACAGCATTCATTTTAAGAGTAAAGTAGTCCTTTAAGCAGAAATAATGTTGACCTGATCTTTTCAAACTCCTTTATAACAAACTCACTCTACAGTCTTATTTACATGGAATAGCTATGTATGTTTGTTTTTCTTTGCAGCAAGATCTACTTGATTTCTTCACAATGTTTGTATATGGCTGATCACCAGCTCTTGCTCTGTTTCTACATTTTTCTTTTAAGCAGAATTTCACTTCTAGTCAATGAGGCACAATGGACTTATCCAATTACACACAAAAAATCTCTTGCCAAGGTAAACACTGTAGTCACATATTTATATGCTCTATTAAAGACCTAGAAGGGGAGGAGCAATATCCTATTTAATAACAGTTAATTGAAAAGATGTTTATACTGATCTAAATTCATGAAAGCAAGGCACACTTTTTATGGCATGAAATATTCACCTAGGCCTTGTCTGTCCTTCAAATCTCCATACATTTCTTATGCTGTAAACTGTTTTTATTTTGAGAGAGAGAGATTTCATAGATGTTCGTGGCAGCATTACGACTGGGGTTTTGTACCTCCTCCAGTAGGACAGGAACACCTTTTCCGATCCCTGACCCTATATAAGGCTAGCCCAAACTCTATTCAATTCTATTGGGGGGGGGGGGGGGGTGAGGGAGGGTAACTATAAATAAATGTTCTGTTTTTCTAGATGTTTACGGCAGCATTACGACTGGATTACACCCCAGCAGTATACATATATGGAGGGAAGGAATACAGGAAACGGAGTCAGAAAATACATTTAATTCGAAAGTTGAACAGTATTTAAGAATTGTTTTTTCCAAGATTGTATTTGGCTGAGGAAACAATATCTAGCTGCTAGTGTTTGACAAAAGTCTTAAAGACACATCTAAGTTTCCCAGTTTTTATCTTTTTCTAATCTAACACATGCTGCTTATATCAGAAACACACATTACATTGATTCATTTTATACACATGCAGATTGATTTTATTTAAAAAACAAAAACAAATTTGTTTTCCACACTGGGGAAATAAGCACAGTGTACCTACCAATAAACACAGCACAGTGTACCTACCAATAAAAACACTGCATTCAAATACAGATTTTAACTCTTACTAACCTTCAAGCCAGCAGTAGCTCGATGCAGAGATCTACAGATCAGTGTCTGCCTCTTCCTGTTTCCTTCTGCAAGACTACACATCCCTTGATTGCTTCCTGCACAAACCTTTAATGGAGGACCATGATGCAGCCTTACAGATGTGTTCTGAGTTGATATTCGTCTTCAAAGCCCAAGAGATGGAGATGGATCTCATAGAATGAGCTCTAATGCGTTCCTGTATTGGCTCACCAATAATTATGTAACATTTGGTTATGGTTGATGTGATGTATTTTACTGATGGATGCCTCAAAACCTTTTCTAGAATACAAAGGAATGAGAAAGCCTTTCAAACTTGTGCTATAAGCTGGATCTTTTCAAATAGACTTTCAGGCATCTTGGAACATCCGAGGAAAGAAGATCTTTATCTATGGTTTCTTTAGTCCATGAAGGTAGAACAATTTGTTGGTTTACGTGAAAGGATGCCATGACTGTTGGTAGGAACTCTGGAACTAATTTAAAAATGACCTCGTCTTAGCAGAAAAAAGTATAATGGTCCTTAATGGAAAGTGCTGCAAGCATGGAAACTTTTTTTTGTCAGAGGTGACCACAATTAGGGGGATACAGTACCTTGCAAAAGTATTTACCCCCCCCCCCCCCCTTGGCATTTTTCGTATTTTGTTGCCTCACAACCTGGAATTAACATGGATTGTTTGAGCATTTGCATCATTTAATTTACAGAACATGCCCTCAACTTTGAAGATTTTTTTTTATTGTGAAGCAAACAACAAATAGGACAACATAACAGAAAAAAGGCAATGTGGATAACTGTTCATCCCCCTAAAGTCAATGCTTTTGTATACCCACCTTTTGCAGCAGTTACAGCTCCAAGTCGCTTTGGATAAGTCTCTATGAGCTTGCCACATCTTATCACTGGGATTTTTGCCCATTCTTCCTTGCAAAACTGCTCCAGCTACTTCAAGTTGGATGGTTTGCACTTGGGAACAACAATCTTTAAGTCTGACCACAGATTTTCTATTGGATTGAGGTCTGGGCTTTGTCTAGGCCATTCCAACACTTTTACATGTTTCCTCTTAAACCACTCAAGTGTTGCTTTAGCAGTGTGTTTGGGGTCATTGTCCTGCTGGAAGGCGAACCTCCGTCCTAGCCTCAAATCACGCAGAGAGTGGTACAGGTTTTGCTCAAGAATATCCCTGTATTTAGCACCATCCATCTTTCTCTCAACTTTGACCAGTTTCCCAGTCCCGGCTGCTGATAAACATCTCCACAGCATGATGCTGCCACCACCATGTTTCACTGTGGGGATGGTATTTTTGGGTGATGTGATGTGTTGGATTTGCGCCAGACATAGTGTTTTCTTTGGCTGAAAAGTTAAATTTTAGTTTCATCACACCAGAGTACCTTCCTCCATACATTTTGGGAGTCTCCCAATGCCTTTTTTCGCAAACTCAAAACGTGCCATTTTGTTTTTTGCTGAAAGTAATGGCTTTCTTCTGGCCACTCTGCCATAAAAAATCCCAACTCTATGGAGTGTACGGCTTATTGTCGTCTTTTGTACAGATACTCCATTCTGCTGTGTCCTCCTTGCCCGATCCGTGAGTTTTGGTGGGCGGCCATCTCTTGGCAGGTTTGCTGTTGTGCATATAAATGAAAAACAGGTTTGCTGTTGTGCCATGTTCTTTCCATTTGGTTATGATAGATTTGATGGTGCTCCTGGGGATCATCAAAGGTTTGGATATTTTTTTATAACCTAACCCTGACTTGTACTTCTCAAAAACATTGTCCCTTACTTGTTTGGAGAGTTTCATGGTCTTTATGACATTGTTTGGTTAGTGGTGCCTCTTGCTTAGGTGTTGCAGCTTTTGGCGCCTTTCAAAAAAGGTGTGTATATGTAATGACAGATCATGTGACATGTAGATTGCACACAGGTGGGCATAATTACACTAACTATGTGACTTCTGAAGGTAGTTAGTTGCAACAGAGTTGTTTATGGTCTTCATAACAAAGGGGGTGAATACATATGAACACGCCAATTTTCTGTTTTCGATTTCAATTTTTTTTGTTATATATGTATTTTTCTCATTTCACTTCACCAACTTAGACTATTGTGTTCCAATCCATCACATTACATTCAGATTAACAAAACATTGAATTTAAGGCTAAGGTAAAGTCAAGACTTTAGGTAAACAGTCAAGGGGGTGAATACTTTTGCAAGGCACTGTAGTTTTCAAGGTTGGTATCTAGTCTGAGGATTGTTCCAAAGGTTTGCAAGGATTGAGGGTTAGAGCCTTGAGCACTAGAGGAAAATACCATTTTGGGCACCAATCTCTTCTATGAGGGCACATTCTTATGATTCTTCATTGCCTGTTTTATTTATTGACCATAAGGATATTTGAGTATTAAGCTGAATAATGCTTTAAGAGAAGGCTTTAGCAATAAGTAGAAGAGCATGTCTTTATTTTTTTTTTCCCTCTTTCATGCTAAAAAATCTTGACCTGATGAACTTTTCAAATGGGCTTTGTCGATACTAGTTGATCTTTCCAAATAATGTTTAATATCCACTTGTCTGAAATAGATCATTCATATGCTATTCTGAATAGGAGAAGATGAGCCTCTATAACTTGGGAAGTCTCACTGAATGAGAGAAAGGCCATCTCTTACTGATCTGTTGAAGGTTAACTTAACCACCTCTCCATTGTAAGATATATCTGCTCAGCATAGTACACATAAGCAGATTTCTCTAGAAGCATAACTTTCCTGACCGTATGTTTTTGTTATGATATTGTCTAATACATTGCTTGCAAAAAAGCATGTGCCCATCAAGGAAAGAGCAATGAGAGACCAAATTTAGATATAATATCTAAATTCTTTAAGCCAAAGAGCCTGTGACTGGCAGTTGTAAACTCCATGATTTTGCAGGGAAATCTAGTCAGGTCCACTGAGGCCTCTGAAGTAAAGTAAGCTACCAGCTTGATTTTTTCCAACGCTTTAAAAATTGAGGATCCTTTAAAGTCCTTACTCAATGCTTCTTCAATATTCATAAGCCATATATTCATGGCTTTGTAGATGACAAGCGATGGAAGACAGGAAGCCCCCGTTATCATACATGCCCTCTTTAGGTTAGTATCCATCCTTCTATCCGTGAAATCTCGAAAAGTGGAATAATCATCTAAAGGAAGATTGGCCTTTTGTAATGGCAGTATAAACCGTGGTAATATTATCCCATGATCTGGAGACTTTTTGATCAACAGGGTATACTCCTTCCCTGAAGGGCAAATCTCTTCTCAATACATGACCATTCCAGGACTAGCATATCTCTAATATTGATAAAAAAGAAGGATGCGACTTACTTCTTGAGGTTCGGGTACTACTTGTATGTAGTGGGAAACTCCTAGATCTCATTAATTTCTGAAGCTTTCATGACAGCCTGTACAAAAGGTTTTCTAAGCTCATAACAAACTGAATAGGATCATTATCTGGAATATCTGATAAACTTTCTTTTGGAGATGGGAAGAAATATCATAATCAATAGAAGAGTCAGAGGAGTCATATTCTTTAGAAAGTCTGGCTATCTTTCTAGTGTGAGCAGCTTTGCCAGTTCCCTTCTCCACGGTAAAATCCATTCGATAAAAGTAGGGTATTTAGGCTAATTACCAAAATCAGACAGGCATAACTTCTTCCATTTTATGTGGAGATTATCGCAAGCCTGGCAGACCTCCCTATTGCAGGATTGTTCTGGTAAGCACCCAGTCAAGGTGAGCTGAAATGTATAATATTTTTGTCACCAACACATCTCTTCTGTTTAGTTTTTAGTATGTGTAGAAGCAAGGAGGAAAACATTTGCCTAGTTTGAGGACTTCCCTATGAACCATAGTTTCTGACACTTCAGAGCAAGTGTCACAATTCACATTTGAACCTTCTTGAAGAAGCTTGTTACATACTGAAATAATCATAATATGCTAACATATCATGAAGTATAGAAATACCTGCATGGATAGGAATTGTACTTGTGAATCTCTTGTCTTCATAACCTGTGTGAAATCTTTCATCTGTAGTTAAGGAAGGTCCTTACTCTGTAGCAGCTACCAGAAAAAATGTAAAGCAAGCAAGCTTCAGTCGGCCTTGTTTTTTTAAGCAGCCTA
Source organism: Discoglossus pictus (assembly GCA_027410445.1). Lineage (NCBI taxonomy): Eukaryota > Metazoa > Chordata > Amphibia > Anura > Alytidae > Discoglossus > Discoglossus pictus. Next base: position 83,382,995 of record CM050171.1, on the reverse strand, counting down.
ATAGGCCCTTGGAGGACTGCCCAGCTTTTGATCATTGCGTATGAAACTAGTGAATACATCTTCAGAAGTTTCTTAAATTCCCAAAGCCATTAACCAAGATGGCCACCATAGCTTCGACAAACATAGAAAAGGAACTTTCTTTGTCTACTTAGGAAATTCCAAACATATTCTAGGAAATTCCAAACATATACACAAGGAATACAGTTTCAGTGACTTAGTTTTTGTAATAAAGGAACAAATAAAGCTCCCAGAAAATGTAAGTTTAAACTTTGAACCATAACACTTTCCACTGATGGAAGGTCCATTTTCTCACAATAAAGTAATACAAGGTATGTATATTTTGTCTCTGCGGCAGCACAACAGAAGGCAGGTTCTTACCAACTTCTTTAGCAGAGGTAAATTCTTAAGGCAGATCTCATGGTCATTACTTGACAGGATCCCATAAATAAGAAAAGAAGGCGGTCTGAAAAATGTTTCCCCTGGTCACTAAAGGTCATCTACAGATATAGAGTCAACTCTTCCTAGATTGGCCTTATGCAAAAAAGAGCCCAGCAAGTCCCAAAGAATAGAAGAAAAAAAAAAGCTCTACATTCCCAAAGGATAGCATGAGCAAAATACTGCCCGGTAGGAGAATGAGAAGGCCTTATATAGGATTAGGGGTGGGGCAGATTGTTTCTGTCTGAAAAGAACCCAATCATAATGTTAGAATAAAGAGAGACTTATAGATAGGTATATTGTGTATATATAGTATCACATATTATTATTGTTTATTTGTAACGAGCCAACATATTCAGTAGTGCCACATATTTGTAGTTTTACAAGAAGTATGAAATCCAAATATGTGACCTAGCAAATCTTTGTTGGCCACAAACATAAATACTATGTAGTGACTACTCTACGAGAATGATTGAGAAGTGAAATTATATCTTAAGAAAACGGGTTCCACAGATATCCAGAGTCCTTCCACTTCACTACATTAAACATAAAATAACCTGACATACACTGTGAGTGTAGTTTAATGTGGCTTGTAGTCTTTAGTTTAGATTTAAGCAGTATAATTTGAAAGGCCCTTTTGGGCCTGTAACTGCTTACACATGCAAAGAAAATATGCTGCTCAGTGTGTGGGCAGCTGTTTCTTCAAGTAAAGATGCCTTTTACATACAGTATATAACAAATTGAGCAATGTATCTGGATCTGCTTTTGACAGTCCAGAGCAGGTGGGTTACGGGCACAATAATTTGACAAATCAGTTTGTTTTAATGCATTAAAGAGTATATGGTTTCTAGATAAATTGAGTGGGAATCCCATAGATAATGTGCTATAGGTATTGTGTTTTCAGTGAGACCTGTTCAGACATTTGAACTCTTGAATGCTCCAGACGCAGATGGAGTGAGTGGAACATGCATTAAGAAATATACATTTTTTTATTTTGCGTCTGCATAAAACATTAAGTTCTTGAACTTAAGTCTTAGTAAGTAACCATTTATTAGTCAGTATTGTAAAAATATTTACAGTTTTCTGGTGGATTTTAAAAAGACTAAACAGATTTAAATTTCTGTGTAACTTTTAATGGGTTTATTTAAATTTCCTATCTGTTAATCGTATCTCCAACTACAGTTTGCAAGGTCTCTGCAGTAAAACGGTGCACTGTATTTTTCCTTGTAACACAACATATGGTAATACTATTGACTGCAACATAATCTACAGCGTATGCCAGTAGTTGCTTCCCTAGGTAATCTTACTCCATGACCTATGACTAACTGCATTTCAATGCATCGTGCTGTGCTTGTGATTCAAAATATATGTTTGTAAGAGAGTGGGTGTTCTGTGAGATCATTGGAAAATATACACCGAATTGTAAATATGGGACTTTGTCTTTCTTTATCTGTGCACAATGACCAAATCACTGCTATTAAATGCTGTGTATGAAAAGCCAACACTTTCCGTAGCATTCTTAACAAAAAATAATAAAATTTGTCTATACCTATGTAATTTGCTAATTGTACCCACTGTACTCTAAGGTTTGTAGAAATATAAGTAGAGGTACAATACAATACAAATATGAAACAAACTGGTTTGCAGACAGCTTGGTGCAACAGAAGAGCTAACAATCTAGAAGATAAGGGTGGGGTATGACATAGGCGGCTTTAAGACGCAAGATGTCAATGATTAAGCCAGTAGGCTGATGCTAGTGGAAGTGGTTGTGTGTGAGCAATTTTATGAAGTAGAGTATGCATATTAAGGCTGAAGGTGATAACCTTATTTAAACAGATGTGTTTTTAGTAAGCTTTTGAGGCAGATAGTCTTGCGGAGCTAGGCAAGGAGTTTCACAAAGTAGGTGCAGCTTGAGAAAATTCCTGAAGGTGGGAGTAAGAGGAGGTGACAAAAGAGTAGAAAAGAAGAAGGTCATTAGAAGAGCGAAGAGGTTGGTTGGGAGATATATTATTTTCGAATGTGTTTGTTCAAACTGTAAGTCCCAGTCCCATGTTCTCTCCCTTTCACTCCTCCTCCTCCTCCTGGCTGCGGGAGATATATCCCATAACCAAGGCCCCTCACTCATCTCCACTTGCTGTCAGCCACGCTCTGATTCAAGGCCATCAAACACCCGTAACACCCAGAATCTGATGTCCATCACGTCACAAACCTTCAACTCTACCTTTCTCCTGCGCCCTCTGGAATGCACAATCTATCTGCAATAAACTCACATTCACACATGCCCTATTCACTACCAACTCCCTCAAGCTACTGGCTCTCACTGAATCCTGGCTCTCATCCTCAGACACTGCCTCCCCTGCAGCACTCTCTCACATTGGTTTTCACCTCAGCCACACACCAAGACCTGGGAACAAACAAGGTGGTGGTGGTCACCTCATACCCCCTGTCCCATCCCTCCATTGAAGTTCATACAATCCGCCTCTTCTCACCTATCTCTCTACGTGTAGCTGTGATCTATCACCCCCCAGGCACTCCCTCTCAATTTCTTGATCACTTTTCTGACTGGATGAAGTCTCCAAACTGCTATCATCCACTCGCCTCACTACCTGTCCTCAGGATCCTATTCCATCTTAGCTCATCTCTCCCCTCTCTACCACACTAATCCCAGCTCTCCCTTACACACATTTTTAACATATATTTTCAACCTCTCCCTTACTACTGGCATGTTTCCATCGTCTCTAAAAACATGCCATAGTTATACCTGACGTCGCGTCTAACTACCACCCTATCTCTCTGCTTCCCCTGGCTTCCAAACTGCTGGAGCGGCTCGTCTATAACTGCCTTACCAGCTTTATTTCCTCTGACTCCCTTCTTGACACCTTCCAATCCGTCTTTCGGCCCCAACACTCCACTGAGACAGCTCTCACTAAAGTCACCAATGACCTGCTTACCGCCAAGTCAAAATGTCACTTTTCAATTCTTCTTCTTCTAGAACTCTCTGCTGCCTTTGACACTGTCGACCATCCACTTCTACTCCATATCCTCTTCTCCCTCGGTATTCGAGACACTGCTCTCTCATGGTTCTCATCATACCTACAAAATCGATCATTCAATATCTCCTTCTCCGACACCTCTTCTTCTCCTCACCCCCTGTCTGTTGGCGTATCCCAAGGATCAGTCCTAGGCCCCCCTCCTCTTCTCCATCTACACTTCCTCACTTGGTACCCTCATAAACTCTTCATTATCATCTCTATGCAGAGATTATCCCCCTCTCTTCTAGCACATGTCTCCAACTGCCTCTCTAGTACATCCTCTTGAATGTCCACCCACCATCTCAAACTCAACATGACTAAAACTGAACTCCTAATCTTCCCCCCTCTCCCACAGCATCAATTCCTCACATCTCTCTCACTGTCAACAACGACCTCATCACCCTCTCCTCCCAAGCCCGTTGTCTTGTAGTTATACTGGACCATGCTCTGTCTTACATCCCTCACATACAATCACTAACTAAATCTGGTCTTCTCCATCTAAAAAAACATTTCCAGAATTTGTCACTATCTTACACAAGACACAACTAAAATCCTTATACACTCTCTCATCATCTCTCGACTAGACTGCTACAACTCGCTTCTTTTTTTTTATAATTAACTTTTTTATTGAAAGAATAAACAAATAGAACATCGTAAGTTCAGCAAATCATATAACAAATCTCTCAAGTATCAACAAGATATATCAAAAAGTTTCTTTCAAAGTTTTTCTTTTTTGGTTAGAATAACACATGAACATGTAAAACATATATATAAAGTCACACCAGGTCTTGAACATATATACATTCCTCAAAGCAGACATGTGTCTAGGAGGTACAGCAAGGTGAAACCATAGATCAAACATCAGGTCAACCCATAAAAGTAGTTCACACGAACCTTACTGTGGACCTCGTAGAGTCCATAAGTCCCAGCAGGAGGCCCATCGACGGTATCTTTCATCAATTTCAGCTGAAAGTGAGCTCATAGCCCGAATGAACCTGATTTTGTGAAGTACTTCAATGTGAGTAGGGGAGGTAAGTTTCCAGTGTTTAGCTATGATGCATCTCGTGGCCAAAAATATCTGTGTTGTTAAACATTGTTCTGATTTGAATAGCCCCGTAATTGGAAGGCCTAGCAAAGCTTCCTCAGGCTTTTGTGTTACTGTTGTCCCCAAAAGTGTTTCTAATAGGTCGTATGTTGCTGTCCATATGGGTCTTATTTTCGGACACTCCCACAGCATGTGAATCAGTGTACCAGTGTCTGTGCAGCCCCTAAAACATGTGTCAGGGTGTGTTTTGTTCAGAAGATGGAGTCTTGCTGGTGTAAGGTACCACCTCATTATTGTCTTAAAAGAGTTTTCTTTTAGTGTCACGTTTAGTGAAGAGGTATTGGCTTGTTTTAGGATCTTATTCCATTGGCTGTCGTCTAGAGTTACCTGCAAGTCAGCCTCCCATGCAGTTTGGTAATGTGGTTTAACCCTGTTGGTGAGAGACACCATCTGATTGTAAATGATGGCTATATTGGCCTTACCTCCGGGATTGTTGATACAGCATTTCTCAAAGGGAGATTTGGTGTGATATTTGTTTTTTTTCGTAGAGTGTGTTAGTGTCTCATTAATTGCCATCAGATTAAGCCACTCTCTATGTGGCACCTGAATTATGTCAGTGATAATTGACGATGTGTTGCTTTGTGAGGTCACCCAGGTATCTGCCACAATTGTTATTTTGTTCTTTATCCACCATTTCATCTGGGTAAATTTATTGAGGTGCTGACCTTTGTGTGATTGCCATAGTGGAATCAAGCCAGAACCCACGCTCAGGAGGTCCACTCTTCTGTTCAGGTCTTTCCATAATTTCAAAGAGTGGCTAATACAAATTGGTAACTCTCCTGTTCGTAGGTCCCGACCTAAGCTAAGCCATAAAACCTGCGATAGTACCCAATGCTTGTCTTCTAGAAGTTGCCTCTCTATGTCTGCCCACACCGGTATGGCCTCTTTTTTAAACCAGGTTGTGGTTTGAGCTAATCTAGTGGCCTTATAATACTTGATTAGATCAGGGAAGGCTAGCCCCCCTTTCTGTTTAGGCGCACACATTGTGGTTCTATTAATTCTTGGTTTCTTGTTATTCCATGCGAACTTAAAAAGTGTTTTTTGCAACACTCTAAGGTCGGGTAACCTGATCGGGGTTGGGATTGTCCTAAATAGGTATAATAATTTGGGAATCACATTCATCTTGATGGAATTTATTCTGCCCAACCATGAGATGTTAAGGAAGGACCACTTGGAGATATCTGCCTTGATTCTGTTAAAGACAGGAGGAAAATTTGCCTCGTATACCAACGCTATAGACCGCGGAATATGAATACCCAAATAAGTTATCTGTTTGGGTGCCCATTTTATGGGAAAGCTGTTTTCTAAGTTCTGTTTCACCGTTTGGGGTAGTGTAATGTTGAGGGCTATGCTCTTGTTAGTGTTGATTTTGAACCCTGACACTCTGCCAAAGTCTGTGAGCAATTGGAATAAATTAGGCAGGCTTGGTATTGGATCTGTAAGTGACAGCATGATATCATCTGCAAAAAGGTTGAGCTTATGCTCATTAGGGCCAATCTGCACTCCTTTAATGTTTGGACAATTTCTAACTGCCGCTGCCAATGGTTCAAGACTAAGGGCGAAGAGCAAGGGGGAGAGTGGGCAGCCCTGTCTAGTTCCCCTAGTAATATTAAATTGTTTGGACACAAATCCCTGATATATAATACATGCTCTGGGATCGCTGTATAAAGGCATAATGCCCTTCAAAAAGCCGTCCCCCAGACCAAACTTCGCCAATGTTTTCCACATAAAAGTCCAATCTATCCTATCAAATGTCTTTTCGGCGTCTAAAGATAGGAGCATTAGAGGGATATCCTCTCTGGTAGCCAAGTCTATCAGGTTAATGATTCTCCTGGTGTTGTCGGGTGCTTCTCTACCTGAGATGAAGCCTACCTGGTCCGGATGGATCACGTCCGGCAACAATGGGGCCAATCTGTTTGCCATTATTTTGGAATATAGTTTGAGGTCCGTGTTTATCAATGAGATCGGTCTATAACTACCGCACTGTGCTGGGTCTTTCCCCTCTTTGGGTATTACGATAATTTTAGCCTCTAGAAATTCTGGTCTGAATGAAGAACCAGAAAGGAAACTGTTAAATAATTCTTGGAGGTGCGGTAGCAAGAGATCGATGTATTGTTTATAATAAAAATTTGTGAATCCATCCGGACCAGGTGCTGCATGTGATCTCGTGGCCTTAATAGCCTGTTTAATTTCCTCAGCAGTTATGGGGTCTGCTAGGGTCTCTGCCTGTGATTCCTCAATTTGTGGCAGCTGAATCCCAGAAAGAAATTCATCAATTTGTGATTTGTGAGAGTAGGATCCTGAGTGAGAGGGGGCGGAATACAGTTCTGTATAAAATTGTCGAAAGACATAAGCAATCTGGTCTGGTTTAGAGACCGGGCCTTTCCCTTTAGTAAATATCTTTGGGATGAATGAGTCCGCCCTCTGTGCTTTAAGCTTTCTGGCCAACATACTGTCAGGTTTATTGGTGCTCATAAAGAAGCTGGCCTGCGTACGTCTACAACTCGCTTCTTGTTGGCCTACCCACCACCCGACTATCTCCACTTCAATCCATTATGAATGCCTCTGCTAGACTCCTCTTCCGTACACAACGTTCAGTGTCGGCATCACCTCTCTGTCAATCACTCAACTGGCTTCCCTTAGCCTCAAGAATAAAATTTAAAATTATGAACCTAACTTACAACAATAACGCTCCACCTTAACGCTCCATCTCTGCTCTCATCTCCAAATACTCCCCCACCTGCCCTCTTCGTTCTACTAATGACCTTCTTCTTTCTTCAACTCTTGTCCCCTCCTCTCACTCCTGCCTCCAGGACTTTTCTCGTGCTGCCCCTAATCTCTGGAACGCCTTGCCTCGCTCCACCAGATTATCCTCTTGCCTCAAAACATTTTCACCTTCCACCCTAAACACACTTATCACCTCTATCTCCCTCTCTTACCACTCTGTATACCTTAGATTGTAAGTTTGTGAGTTTCTATCCTAAGTACTTTGGGAATTCACCATGGACATTGGATTCCTAGCTCAAAGACAGGGCCCTCCTTGCTTTGCTATATGTTAATTTGTATCTTTTTCTGAACTTAATTTATGTACAGCGCTACTGAATATGTTGGTGTGTTATAAATGAACTATAATAATAATGTTTCAGATTGTTTTGCAAAACAAATAGTCCAATAGTTTGTAAAATCACTGGCCTGTCTAGTTGTTTAGATTTTCAGATCTTCACTCTGCCCTAAGTGGTCCTAAGAGAGCTTTACAGAGTGTGGGGCTCACATAAACCCCTTGGATAACTTTGTAAAAAAATAAAATAAATATATATATATATATGTATATATATATATATATATATATATATATATATATTATATGTGTGTAATACATATATTGCAGAATTGCAGTTTAACAAGATTCCTTCTTCTTGGACAAACATTTTATTTAAAAAGACAAGCTTTCAAGACGTAAACCTCTCTTTATCAGACACATACAAACACAGAGGAATAAAATACACATTTCTTAATTATTAATTTTGATTAGGTGGTGCCTAAATGCAGATACAACACAGAGATGCCGAGATCATGTCACAGTGACTTGCCCTAGAGCTCCCATGATGCGCTCATATTTAGCACCAATATTCGCTGAAACTACACAGGGCTCTCCCTCCGCCATCAGTGATCTCTTCGGGGCAGAAACCCTGTTTAAATATATATATATAAATATATTCATGTACAATTAATCAATTGCATCTCTGTCAAGAATTCCCTTTTGGAAAGTCCAGTCGTGACACTAGCTCTTAAGTAGCAAGAAATGCTCCAGAGGAGGACAGAAATTGTGATTTGGCCAATTGAATAGGGCTCTATAATAAGCACACAGCATATTATTTTACAGAAGTTTTTAGTTAGTGAAGACCTTGCTTTTGGATAGAAGTTCACTATCTAAAAAAATATATTCTCTGTGCTTAAACAGAGCCCTTTTCAATTGGCCGAATTGCAATTTAATAAGGCTGTTAACATTTTAAAAGTATGTAAAAAAGTAGAAAAAAAAATGTCTTTCTAGCAACAGGAGCATACATACATTTTTTTTAGATTATTTACTTTTTAAATGCTGTCTATAGACTGTTACATATTGACTGGCTTTAATGTTTTTTTTTCTAAATATGTCAAATTTATTTCTTACTTAAGTAATATAATGTAATATGATAAGTAGCGTATATACTAGAGCATAAGCCGACCCAAATATAAGCCGAGGCACCTAATTTTACCACAAAAAACTGGGAAAACTCATTGACTCGAGTATTATTATTATTATTATTATTATTATTATAATTATCTTTATTTATATCGCGGCTAACATATCCCGTAGCGCTGTACAGAGGTTTAGTACATGGCAAAAAACAAACTTAACACTTTATAAAGAATGGAAGGCCGAGTATAAACCTAGGGTGGGCTATGCAGCAGCTTTCACAAATAAAAATAGATTCCAATAAAATTACATTAATTGAAACATCAGTAGATTAAATGTTTTTGAATATTTATTTCAAAGAAAAACAGTAAACTAGCTGTGTAAGTGCAAAATAGGGTCAACAAAAACATATATTATGAGTCCTAAGCCCCCCTCATCCTCCTCCTCCTCATCCTCCTCCTTTCCTCCTACCGGTTCCAGAGATAGGCCTAAGACGGAGCTCCGATCAGCAACAGGAGCGGATCGGAGGCTACAGAGAAGAGGTGAGAGGGAGGAGGAGGATGGAGAAGGATGGAGAAGAGGAGGGAGGAGGAGGATGGAGAAAAGGAGGGAGGAGGAGGATGGAGAAGGAGGATGGAGAAGAGGAGGGAGGAGGAGGATGGAGAAGAGGAGGGAGGAGGAGGATGGAGAAGAGGAGGGAGGAGGAGGATGGAGAAGAGGAGGGAGGAGGAGGATGGAGAAGAGGAGGGAGGAGGAGGATGGAGAAGAGGAGGGAGGAGGAGGATGGAGAAGAGGAGGGAGGAGGAGGATGGAGAAGAGGAGGGAGGAGGAGGATGGAGAAGAGGAGGAGGATGGAGAAGAGGAGGAGGATGGGGAAGAAGATAAGGAGGAGGAAGGAAGAGAGATAGGCATAAGACGGAGCTCCGATCAGCAGCAGGAGCGGATCGGAGGCTACAGAGAAGAGGTGAGAAGGAAGAGGAGGAGGGAGGAGGAGGATGGAGAAGAGGAGGAGGGAGCAGGAGGATGGAGAAGAGGAGGAGGGAGGAGGAGGAAGAAGATGAGGAGGGGGAAGGAAGAGGGAGTGTGTGCTGAGGGGACCCTCACTCGAGTATAAGCCGAGGGGGGCTTTTTCAGCACGAAAAATGTGCTGAAAAAGTCGGCCTATACTCAAAAATATACGGTAAGTAATATCAGCTCAGAAGAGAGCAATTGCTGTCCTCTTTTTTTAAATGGTGAACCAGATTGTATCTCAAAATTGTATACAGAGGCGGTTCGCCTAATTCAGTAAATATAGTATAACCCCTAGGGGCAATTATATAAAGTAGTGTTTTTGTAAGCAGTGACATAACAAAAACATTTCAATAATGTTTAACTATGAGACTTAAAGTTGTCTTGGCAACATTTTTCTTTCTATATTCTCTTCTGTATATGTGTATTAATGTTAAAGAATAACATTCTAATCAACCAGAATTTTTTTTAAATATTTTACTTTCAATAAAAAATAATTTTACAGGGCTCAACAAATGCCAGGAGCCAGGTTGTCACGCCACAAAATGTTAACAGGCACCACCTAGATTGCAGCCACTGTACATCTCTGTAATTTAATGTTACCTGGATTCAGATAGGCATGAGTGACTGAGCCAGTGCAGTGTTGGCGTTACATTCCACAGGTTCAGCACCACACCGTCCAGCCTAACGTACCTGTGTGAGGAGTGAAAGCTGCTGCTGCTAGAGAGGCTCTCACTGACAAATATACTTAGCAGCGCATCCTATGTTCAGCTAATTTAGGCCTCTTTTAATAGTAACTCTCAAGCAACCAGAAACTACATTTATCCGTCATCTACCAATCCCCATGAGTGCCTGATAACTGAGAGTCTACTGTAAATTAATACGATAATAAATAGATCAAAATATCAAGAATTAGATTTTACAGATTTGTAATGTCTGTAAAGTTTTCCTTATTTCTGGCTAGGTTATTATGTGATATTTTCTTCAATGTTGAGACTTGGTTTAGTGTTCCTTCTATTTTTCTTTTGAAGATAGATTTTGTTTTTTGTTTTGCGTTGTGATGACATTAATATTTTCTAATACCTTAACATGTAAAGGTGTGTATTTTTATCTTATTTATCAGTGAAGGAAGAGATAGGGGGTTATTATATGGTTTCATCTGGAGAATAGCTTTTAGTATTGACCCCACACATGCTCAGAAGCTGGCAGTAGCAATGATAACTACAGGCCTTGTTCCTGCAGAAATGTAAATGCCCATCTTTCACACATGTAACATTCACCAAAGTATCATAATTGCCTCAAATTACATCATACTCATAGTTATTAAAAAAGCTTTATGAGATTTTTCTTGCCTAAATTCTTAACCAGACTCACATTTGTTAGGTTATATATTTTTTCATCATACAGTGGTCCTTTAATGTGTCTATATGTCTTACATAAAAGAATGTCATTTTAAGTGATCTGTATTTATTAACCTGCATTATTTGGTAAAGAGTGAATGCTCACTACCTGGAGAAGAAAAAATATCTCCGATAACGTGCTATCACTAACTACTTTTCCCAGAGAAGCCAAAGCAGATAATAAAGCTGTAGAAAATAGGATTAAGGTATTGAACAGGCAGGATTTAGTCTGATCTTTCAATGATGCCAAAGCCTGATTGAAGGGCGAACCAAAAAGAACTAACAATGCATCCAGTGCAGGACTTGATTGTCAGCTTAAATGTCCAATAGAATTTTTTTAGAAACCTGTCACAGTTGAAAGGTGTTGTTATTTTTTCCTTTTATGTTTTTTTTTTAATGTGTGAGTCTACGTGTGAAGTTTATCCCTCTTCTTTTCATGCTATTTTTTAACCCTGAAAAGAAAGCAGCAGATTTCATAATGAAAGGTAGGAACATTTAAGTCATAATCTTTGGTTAATAAATCATCCGCATTACTGTGCTTCATGTTCCCAAACCTTGCTCAAGGAAAAAAAAACCCTACCCATTATGTGAACAAATATAAAAAAAATGATATCTTAGCACTACAGAATATGCTGGTGCTTTACAAAATAAAGGATGATAAATGATAAAATACTAAACATCGTTCAGTTGCGTCCAACTCTCCCTGACCCTATGGTCCGCCTCACTCCAGGCACATCTTGTGTCTGGTTGTGCTAATCCATAAGGTTTTCATGGCACAGATACTGGAGTGGTTTGACAGTTTCTTCTCCAGTGGACTGCAATGTGTCTGACCTCTCTGCTATGACCTGCCCATCTTTGGTGACCTTACATGGTATAGTTTGAATCTTCATTGAAGTACACAAGCCCCTTCACTACGACAAGGTAGCGATCCAGAAGGGGAACATCAACACAGGTATCTTTGCTTTTAAAAGTGCATTATATTGGCATTTACCCAGTGAAAAATGGGGGATAGGAGTAAATTAGGGGATGCACAGGAGATTATCCCAAATATGTTGACAGATGGAAAGGGAGCCAAAAGCCAATACCTTGCACACCCTGCTTTAATATATCACTAAGACACCTATTCTGTACATTTCTGTGGGATTTATGCCCATTTTGCAGCTGTGATGCTTGCACCCACGCATTAATCTTTTAATGATCCTATAAGGGTGCGACAACACAGTAATCTCTTAATGATTCGAACAGAGGTAAAAAAAAAAACGTTGCTCTAAAATCATTGTGTATATTTAGTTTAAAAATGCATTTACGTAAATTGGTTTATCTTCCGAAGTCATTCTTTGGCTTGCGTTACAAGAATATATCCCCTTGGTTAGAAGCTAGTTTGAAAGTCATACTGTTCTGGTTATTACACACTAATTAAAGAAAGATTAAGTGATAAAAAATACAGCTAAACATAATAAACCGTTTAACCTAGATCAGTAGCTTATTTGTTAAACAGTTGCATAAATCCTCTAATTAAGATGAATACATGCTTGCTAAATCTTGCTTTAAGGGACCACACTACTGGTAACAGGGCACTATCAAAGTAAAGCTCGTGCACCAAGAATATCATATATCCTATATAGGTGGTACAGTATATGTTCTACCAGATTAAGCGTATTTAACATATACATTATAAATATTTACATAGACTCACCAATGTTAAAATGAGCTGTAATTGTTGTATTCAGTGAACCAGGGTATTGACTTGTACTTTAATCAAACACTCACAAAGGTTCAAAAAAGCCCCAAATTTACAGTATCCTGCTTTGAAGAACTTGAATTGATAATAGGCATAATGTTTTTAGAAGAAAAAATAATAATAATTTATACAGCATTTAATGTACAAACTCTTATGTGGTTGTGCTTTACTAGGACAGTTAAGAGAAACAGAACAAGTGTAAAATGTGAGAAAAGGAGAGATAGAAGAGGAGGAGCAGGGGAGGTGAATTTGCTAGAAAGGTTATGGAGGGGAGGTATATATCCAAAATGAGTATTACATAAAAATATATCTTTGGTTGTTTCAACATGTTGCTGTTTTCAAAAACTGCAATTGCACACTGAAGAAAGTTTAATTATCCAGAGTAAAAAGTCCCTAACTTTTTTTATGGAAAATATTTTTTTCTTTTTAAATGATACTGCTTAATATGCATGAAAGAATACTTAGGACCTATCTACACAGTGCCAAAGTAGGTATAATATCTATGCAAAATATGGAAAAGAATACCCTGTAATAATTTCTATTGACACATATTGCACATACAAAAATCTTTGACTCTTTCAAACATATGGTCAATTATGGACATATATAGCTGCATGGATTTTTTTAAAGACCTACTAGTGTGCCCTTCTGGATCACTACCTTGTTGTGGTGAAGTGGCTTGTGCACCTTAGTAAAGCTGTGAGCTATACCATGTAGGGTCAGTCAAGATAGACAGGTCATAGCAGAGAGGTCATACAAATCGCTGTCCACTGGAGAAGGATCTAGCAACCCACTCCAGTATCTTTGCCAAGAAAACTAGATAGATAAGCACAACCAGAAACACAGACAGATTCTTCTGGAGTGCTGCGTCAGTATGATCACTGAGAGTCGGACACAACTGAAGGACTGAACAACTACTAGAGTTCTCCGCAGGCTGGTTTAGAAGGGCACTCCACCCATCTAACATGACACACCGACTGTCTTGAGAAGCAAATAACACAAATGTAATACTATATACCCGCCCAGATACTCCTTCATGCCACCCAACAGGTAAACCATTCTGGTGAGAACGCTGTGCTATCTGTGCATGGTTCTATCTGCATCTGCTATGTATGCTATGCTTGTATTCACTGTTTTGCATTATCTTTTCGTCTCTAGATCAGTGGGTCATTTTAGTTTACCTTCTAGCAATGAACTAGAAACTTAACAAGAGATCCACCAATTCTGCATTAAAATGGTACAGAATAATATCGGAGACATTTAGAAATGATATCTGGTAAACTAGTAAGTAATGAAGAACTGATTTAAAGAGCATATCTAATCAATCATCTATTCTTCTTCATTTCGTAATGCTTTCCAGATTAAAAGTTTATACTCAAAGAAAGGTACCACAATGCTGAGGATTATAGGCTATGTACAGCACATTCAGGCAGGTGTTGTACTCACTAGTGTTTCCTGGCACATGGGTTGTGACTCACTTCCATAGATGTCCTTAATGCATTAGGCTTTTTTTCCATGTCAAGAAAGATTAAACGTTCACATTTGTGTGTTTTATATTTTACTAGCGAATTGCCCGTCAAAAAATGACGGCAATGAAATTGTAAGGTAGCTAATGCTGTTTAGTGTGTAATAATGAAATATATAATACATTAATAAATGAATATACTTTACCTATTTTAAAGCATTGTGTGGAAGAGCTGTGAATGTGTTTTGATGTTGCTGCAGCATTAGTGGTGTGGATCTGCTGTGTAAGCGTGCTGAATGTGTGCAGTGTAACACTGTGCGTGCGCGAGACCAAACCGTTAGCGTAGTCGTGTACTTCTGCATTGGCGCGAAATGGCGAGTAATGTGTGTTATACGTTTGTATCGGAATATCCGTAGTTGTTTTGTGGTGTTTTGCGAGTTTCTTGTGGTGTTTTGCGAGTTTAGAGTGCTGTAGCCTCGTTTTCGTTTTGTTCGGCGGCCATTTTTTCTCTCGCTTCGTTTTTTTTTTAGTGTTTAAACTGTTTTATTTGAAGTAAAATCGAGGTGTAAGTTGTATTTTTGAGGTGCTGGGTGCTCCCTCTTGGTGTAGGTAAGTTTTTTATGTATGTGGTGTGTGTATGTATTGTGTTTGACATTTTCTAATGTTCGCGAGTTGCGTCCGAGTGTTGCGAGTCCGTAATGTGTGTGAACGTGTGTCGTATGTTGTTTGCGAGTGTCGTAATGTGTGTGTCGTACTGTTTGGGTTGCGACGTGAAGTTTGCGAGGGTCGCAGTTGCTGGCAAGGAGCGCCTTCGGCGCTCCATGCCAGCAACTGCGGCCCTCGCTTTGCGAGGTCCTCAGGTGCTGGCATGGAGCGCCTACGGCGCTCCATGCCAGCAACTGAGGCCCTCGCTTCGCGAGGGTCCTCAGTTGCTGGCATGGAGCGCCTTCGGCGCTCCATGCCAGCAACTGAGACCCTCGGGCAGTGCCCTCGCTTCGCGAGGGCCTCGGCTCGCTGCGCGAGCCGCGGCCCTCGCTACGCGAGGGCCGCGGCTCGCTACGCGAGTCGCGGCCCTCGCTTCGCGAGGGCCGCGACTCGCGTAGCGAGCCCGCAGCGTTAGCAACAACTCGTACGCTCACAACTATATATGTGATAGCATTTCATTAGTTTCAATCTTTATTTTAGCACTGTAAATTTTTGGCATTTATCTTTATTATTTTTGATCACATCTCTAAGCATATCTCCCCATAATGCTCATTTTGTGAAATAATCCACTGTCTAGAAAACTGAAATAATGTATAAGGAGCTGGCCAAATTTGCACCATGGCTTTTTAGGACTAAACACATGCATCAGAAGGTACTCCATTCAGAAAGCAATGAGGATGGCCTGAAGAGATTATTTTTAGATTTTTTTCCTTTGTGAACCAGCAAACATGATTTTTTTTTTATAAAGAAAACTCACCTCCAAAAATTTGTAATACTAACTATGAGCCTTATTCTATTTGTTGTTATTGTTTAGTAGTTCAGTCACGTCCGACTCTCCATGACTCTTTGGACCACAGCACGCCAGGCGCATCTCTCAGTCACTGCCCCTCTGAGCTCCATCAAGTTCATGTTCATTGCTTCAGTGACCTCATCTATCCCTCTCCACCCCTGTTGTCCTCTTCTTCTGGTGCCTTCAATCTTTCCCAGCATCAGAGTCTTTTCTAGGGAATCCTGCCGTCTCATGATATGGTTAAAATATGTGAGCTTTAGCCTCGCGATTATACCTTCTAGTGAACAGTTTATCTTGATTTCCTGTAGTATTGATTTATTGGATCTTCTTGCAGTCCAAGGGACTCTAAGCAGTCTTCTCCAACACCACAATTCAAATACGTAAATTATATTAGAATCCCTCAAATGCCTCTAAACCAAAATTTTCTCTAAATGTTAGGGTGTATTCTATTGACTCCAGCTCACAATTTACCTCCTTAAGCCTAAACTCGTAAGTCTGATGATCATATGAACTGACAATATTTAATCAAGCCTGTTATTTACTTCTAAGACACAGCCAATAGTAAACTAGAACGTCATTATGACGTCAGTAAAACATGGAAGTTGCATGTAATCTGCAATCGGAGGCTAAGAATTAATTGGTGCCAATATGAAATAATTGCTGATCGGGCTCACAATTAAGCAATCTATAAAATGCATTAGATCATCTGTTCTAGTCCATGTGGGTTTCATGATCTGTATCAACCCCTTAAGTCCTGGAATCAATATTACTCAGAAATAATGTTTAAAGAATATATTTTTAATTGCATATTTGTGGGTTTGAGACTGTTCTGCAATTCATTCTAATGTCTTTCCTTGCCTTCCTGTGTTTCTAAAGTACAGTATTGTGTGTTTTAATAGCTGTTACAGCTCTAATAAGTGTTTGAAAAAGACCTTGTAAGTCCTATTTAGTACTCGTAATATTTTTGACACAAACTTGATACTTTTTTAAGTTGCTGATCAGACTTTATTTGCGAGCTAGAGCTACGGGTCTAATAGAATATCCATTTTGTGTAACTTTAATTATTTAATGTTCCTAAAATTCAAGCTGTGCTAAAAGCAATGGAGATCTAGGGCCGGTTTTGCATCTTTGGCTGGCCTGTAGTGATTGTGGCGGGTAACTCTTATCGGATTGTGAGTAGCTAAAACAATATGTGGAAAAAGATATGGCAAGGGATATGTAAGTAAGCTGGATTATGAATGCATCTGATAAAAGAGAATTAGTAGTGTATGAAAACATTTGTTTGCATGAAAATATCCCAAAATAAACATGAATTAGGTTAACTTGAAGTTAGCAAAGTTTTCTATGATTTTTTGGCATTTGCATTTGATGGTGCATGCTCTTAGCCTGATTCTGAATTTGAATGTTATGCTAATTCAGGTGGGATTTTCTAATACATTGTATCATTCTTTACCTCCGTGGCTTCTGGCATGTGCTCAGTACAAGAACTGCAAGTTATTTCCTGTGCTCTGTACCAGAAAAGTCAAAATATGTACCTGCTGTATTTCAGATGGGTACACTGCTTTTCATTTCCTGTGGGTGTACCCAGTGTGTAAGCATCCTGTGGGTGTGAACAGCTGGATTTGACTTTTGTGCAAATAACTTTGTAAGTAAACTGAACTTTTCTATATAACACATGCTTTCTTACACTACTAATTCTCCTTTATCAGATGCATTCATAATAATCCAGCTCACTTACATATCCCTTTTAAGAGCAGTTTTAAATGTGTATAAATTTACGAAACTGGACAGTAAAATAGGGCCCTATGTTATAATAGCAATTACACTATATGGGCCCAATTCGTAAATTCATACACCCTTAAAATCACTCTTAATATTGCTGTAAATGTCATTTTTAGTAATATCCTTCAAGAGGTTAGTTCGTGGACCAACACTCAGGTTTGTGTCATTAAAGTGGTTAAATTGAATAGGAATTTATAAATAAGTATACACCAGTAGTACTTAAGATCCCTTCTGGATCACTAACGTGTCGTGGTAGCTTGTGTACCTCAGCGAAGTTGTGAGCTATATACCATGTAGAGTCGAAGATGAGCAGGTCATAGCAGAGAGGTCAGACTAGAGAAGGAAATTGCAATCAACTCCAGTATCTTTGCCAAGATGTGCCTGGCGTGCTGCGGTCCATAGGGTCACGGAGAGTCGGACACAACTGAACTTAAGAAAATTGTAAAATAAAGCACAGCACCAATTTCTTTATTCATTTTTGTTTATTTTGTAATATTAACATTTCTGCATAATACATTACACTATTGTCGTGTAGCAGGCAGCAAAAAATGACCATAAGTAATTGGGCTTGGGGTAAAATAAAGACTTTTATTACCACTGTTTTCTAATAAATATATATATATATATATATATATATATATATATATAAATAAAATCCCGTAATAAGTTGATTTTTTTATTTTTTATTTTATAAAAGTTTGCCATATATTTGAGTCATCAAGGTGTAAAGTACAGCAAAAAGTTAGTGTGGAAATCTTTATATGAGCTTTAGGGTGTAAAGGAAGGCTTCATGAGGCATTTATCTACTCCACACACAGTAATCCTTCAGTGCTTAAGTAGTTTTCATTTCCATTTTGAGTTTACACTGTGCATAAAGAAAACATCTAGTTTGTTTTAGGTAAGCTTAGCAAATAACGCAGTCATCCATATTTATTCATTGCGATAAATGGCTACAGGTGGAAAGCAAGCGTGATTACTGAAGTGCCTCTTCACCAGATTGGGGAATCATGACAGATTTTTTTTCCCCTCCTTCACTCTTGGTATTTACTAAAGGATTTACCCATTTAAGTGGAGTGTTCCTAAGGAGAATTCACTTTAAAGTTATGCACAACTCTGTAATGTCATACTTAAAATTCTAGCGCTGCTGCAGATCTGAGAGCGGTTTTGAAAAGAAAGCTTTGTCTCACAGGGGTCAGTGGCTACCTCTAAGACGCACCATTATCAGATATTTCAGTGGTATCTGTTGCACTTCTGTTCATCTGCTAAGTAAATACAGACAGAAGAATCCTTTTCTCTAAGAGGTTTGTCTGAAATATTGGCTATTTCTGTATGTTTTGACAGGTTTTTAAGCTAGCCTTGAGCTAAACAGAAAGCTTATTGCTAACAAAGAAAGGATATCCAAGCCTTAACAAGAGGAGTATAAGAATATTTCATTCTGCAAGCCAAATTTATGCTATTTTAGTCTGGCAAGATTTGAAAAAATTCAATACAGTTATTCAAAAAGTATTAACGATAATTACTTCGCTACAATGGAGCAAAATTATTTTGATAGATGACAAATTATTTTAGAAGTTTATAAAAGTAGATTACATATCGTTTAAATGTAATAATCAAATGCTAGAAAGAGATTTTCTTAAAATAGGTTTTAAAACTTATGAATATGCTATAAAATAGTTTTTTACATAAATTATGCTATATACAGATTTTGAACTCCATACAAAAGAGACTTAATAGACACTTCCTCATGAAAATAGTAATCATGATCAATATAAGGTGGGCACTCTGTCTTAAATGGTCTGATGTCCTAAATCTGGAAAAAAAAGTGTGTTATTTAAGGTGTATTATTTAATTTTAAATTCTTGAACTAGTGATCATAAACCATAAGACTTAAAAATAAATAAATAAATAGGTAAAACTGTAATAAATACATTAATAAAATAACATTTGGAAATCTATATTTTGGGATTCTCCATTCTGTTTTGGCTTCTAAAATTGATGATATAATGTAATTTATACAGTGTGTGTTTATTTTGCTATATAAATTAATTTTTATTATTATCATGTACACACATGGAAATATACAAAATATGAGTCTTTGGAGTTAATGCTTTTAATCCATTTGTAAATCGTGTTTTTAAAATTACAACCTCTTTTCGTAGGGTCCTACCATATCTGGTAGATGATTTGAATATTTTTTTATTTAATGACCGACTGCTGTTGCCTTAAGCAGACTTTTTTTGGTAAGTTGTACAGTGATGTGAAACAAAAAAATGGCCACCCTGTTGAGATTTTTTGCTTTTACATACAAAAAAATATCTGACCTTCAGCTAGCCCTAACCAAGTCATAACAGTAGGTAAGTGTAATCTTGTGACCAAGAACATGCAAAAATCTGCCAACATTCATCTGTTTTTACGGTTTCAGTTTTGGTTTAGAAGGTAATTAGAATCAGATGCTGCTAAACAAATGCATGATGACTTGATCATCAAGAAATACTACCTGTATATAAAATCAGACACTTTGTGAGGTTTGGTTAACACATAAAGACCATGTCAAAAAGTCCATGTAATGGTCTCAGAAAGAGAAGTATTTCTGCTCACCAGTATTGAAAATGTTCTAAAGCCATGTCCAAACAATATCATACCCACTGTGAGAAAGATAATGCTGAAATGGGGAAGGTTCAAAATGGTTGTAAAAATCGCATTGTGTGGTCATCCAAGCCTGTTCACCCAAGATCAGACAATTTGTTGCTCCTCAATGTCTCCAAATCAGGAATCTACAGGCATGTGTCAAAACGATACGCGTACATCATGATTCTAGCGTTAGGGAAATTCTGAACAAGTATGAATTTATGGAAAGGTAGCCAGGAAAAATATTTTCCTCAACCAAACATTGCTGCACAGATTTTTTTTTTCTAAGCTGCATCTGAATGAAGACTTTGGGAACAATGTTCTCCAGGCAGATGGGACCAAATATTAATTGCTAAAACCAAACACTGTCTCACCACAAAAACGCCATTGCATCAAAAATGATGATGGTTTGCTGCAGTCTCAGGATCTGGACATCCCACCGTTCTTTTGTCCACTTTGGATTCCTCTCGATACGAGATCATTCTGGAGAAGATATAAGACCATGAGATTACCTAAAAGTGGATCATGCAACAGGACTATGATGGGAAACTTACTAGTGAAAGTCCAGACTTGAACCCATTGGGATGCTTTGGTGGTATCTAAGAAGATCAGCACATAAACAGAGTGGAATCAGTTTTGTAAAGAATTTCTCCTGGAAATTTACAACTCTGACTACACTTACATTTCTACACAAGATTTCTGGGCTTTGAAGGAAGTTGGATTTTTTTTGTAGATGGCACACAAATCTTTAACAGGATTACTATTTCTATTATTGTCAACTGACGTTGCAAAGTGCATTTAGCACACAACAGCCAACATAAACTTGGGACTTGTTGACAGCAACAGCAAAGAAAGAGACACTGAAATTATGTTTTCAAAGGATTTAATAATAGAGACTTGTCTACTTGGTATTTTAACCATTTTGTGTATATCATGGGAAAGATTTTAGATGTACAGATGCACTTCATGATTAGTTGCGTAAGAAATAACTTCTTAATAAAAACATGGAAATGTTTGCAATGCTTTGCCAAGGTGTTTAAGTGCCACAGTTATCTTTATCAGACAAATAATATTTTTTAACTGGGCACCTGGGTGAGTTATTAGACACAATGATTTAAGTTAAATCAAATGTTTTCTATGGCATCTGAATTTTAGTGAATTATTTTCTCTTTGAAGCTGTGAGGTTTAAGTAGATTTTGCATTCAGCTGTCTTTAGTTCTCTGTGCAGGTGCTTTGTTGCCGTTCTCTGCATGTACAGACAGGATAAATTCAGTACCTTCAAATAAAGGAGACAACAAGGGATACAGTAATAAAACTGTCCAGACTTCTTGTTAAAATTATATGCCTATATTGATAATCTATTATGTGAATTGTTTTGTCATGTGTCTTGAAGTTACAAGGAAGCCCACTGGCAGTGTGTGACCCAAAACGCCAGCCTTGGTCTAGACTGCTGGTTATATCAGAGTGAGTATATCACGAGCGTACAGTTTACCCACAATAATATGACACCATATCTTAGGGATCAAATAAGTGCCTGAAACACTAATAATCGGGTATATAGAAAAGAGAAACCCTTATAGTCCATATATTAGCTATTATAAGGCATATATATTGACCAATAAAAATTAAACTTTATTCGTCTCTATTAATAACATTATATACACAGCAAAGAAATGCAATACTTAGAATAAAAAGGTCCTTTCAGAACCTATATATACCCTACTGTAGGGAAACAGCATGATTGCCCTTAATATATATATATATATATATATATATATATATATATATATATATATATATATTATATATATATATAAAATCATAACTCAAATGAGCATTGCAAATCAGTATTTAGATTGGAGTCCTGTAGCCCCATATAAACTGTGTAGTACTGCCATATATACAGCATATCCAGAGTGGATGATTTACCCAGACAATTATATAATCTTACATATATTATATTGAGGTCTCTGGCCTCTTGTAGCCAAAAAAATAATGAACCGTGTACAATATCACATATCAAGAGTAGATAATATACTCAAACAATTATATAATCTTACATATATTATTATTGTAGCAAGAAAAATAATGAAAAGTGTACAAATCTCCTCATTAGATAATATACAGATAGGTAGTTCTATCTCTTTCCTCTGTATAGTACACCTAGAAAATGGTAGGATTCCAGCAGGTAAATCTAAATATTATCTATATATGGTACACACAGATATCAATAATAGCTATTCCTTCCACTTATATCATTCCTAGGCTATCTTTGCCTATGCATATGTATGTTCCCCATATCTACCCTATAGAGGCTGTTTACTTGTTCACAGGACAAGGGAAAAGAGGAGAAAAGACTATAAGAACACAGAAAAGTTAATTTGATCATTCAGCCCTTTGGGGATCATGGTATCCAGCAATATCCACTTACTTTCCTTCCTGAGTAACTCACTTCTAAGTTACCCCTTCTGATCCCTAGTGCCACACTTTCCAAAACCCAGCACTAAATGTTGGGTTTTGAGTCATAAAACATAAGATAGTGCCTTGCCACAGGCGTCAGGTTTTTGCCTTCTCTTTAGGTCCATTCCTGATATTAGACAAGTGTGTCCCCAGGCGGCGTCTAAGTTCCCTTGAGGTTATACCTGTGTACCTCTTCTGACATGGGTATTACAAGCAATAAACCACTGCTGTTGTAGTGCAGTTGTAAATACCTTTGATATTATGGGTGTAACTTGTTCTATCTTGAATTTTTGGCACTTTGGTCATACTGTATATGGACAGAACTTACAATGCCCACAAGGATATGTTCCTGATGGTAGGCTATTCTTGGTCTTGAGAAGTGGCTTTTGACCAATTTGCCAACTGGCAAGTATTCCGGGTCTTATGCCCTCCTGAAGCTCATTGTCTATTCTCAAGATCTGACTATGTCTATTCAGTATGCTATTTATTTCTCTACACTGGGAATTAAAGGTGGTTACAAATCTTATCTCTCCATTACTAATAGTTTATCCCTACTTGTTTGCAGAGCTCTTTGGAAACCCTTCTTGATTAGGCTATTGCTGATTTTCTCCTACAGGAATGTCCCTTTTTGTTGAGGGATGATGCACTGCTATAATGTAGTGTGCTATTTGGCAGCAGTTTCCTTCCTCTATAGATCCAATTTGAGATTCCTCTCCTCATCCTTATAGATTGTTAGATCTAGGAAATGTATTCTGTCAAGACTCATTTCACAAGTTAATCTCAAATGCCAATCGTTCGTATTCAAGATATCTTGATATTGTTTGAATTTGTCTTGGCTACCTTCCCATAGTAGTAAAATGTCATCGATTATATCGTACCCACATTATGATCTTATCTGTGAGTACGCTATACCTTTCTCTGTCCCACCAGCTCAGATATATATTCACAAAGGTGGGCGCACAGGCTGCCCCCATGGCAGTTCCTCTTCTCTGTAAGTAATATGTATTGTCAAACACAAAATAGTTGTGCTTGAGTATAAACCTGAGGAGTTCCACCATGGAGCTCTTTTTGTCCTGATTTTCCCTGGATTTCATGTCAAGGAAATAGCCTTACATCCAACCTCATGTGATATTGAGGTATACGCCCTCCAACTTACTCAAGACATCCATTGTGTCTGTCACATGGGAGGGGAGACTAGTAACAAATGGGCGCAATCTAATATCCAAATATCTGCTAGCCTGTTTACTAAGACTGCCAATTCCTGATATTATTGGATGCCCTGGTGGTCTCTGTAATTTCTTATGCATTGTTGGCAATATATAAAATGTTGCCATTGTGGGATTGGTCACTTTCAGGAAATCGAACTCTTTGTTGTTTATAGAAGCATCACTTTTGGCCTTTTCTATTAACTGATCATATAATTTGAGGCATTTTTCAGTGGCATCCATACCAAGTAGCAAATAGCATTCTGGATCACTCAGTTGTCTGTTGGCCTCTGCATTGTAATCATCCACCTGCCATAATACAACATTTCCCCCTTTATCTGAGGGTTTTATGATTGTGTCTTCCCATTTGATCATTTCTATTGACGCTCTCTTTTCTTTCCCAGTAATATTTGAGCCTTTTATTGCATTTAGTTTCAATAGATCAGACACAACCAGTTGTACATATAATTCCACCGTTGGCCATGAGGAAATTGGCAGATTGAATCTTGATTTTGTCTTAATTTTTCCCCTCCAATCATTCTCTGTCTCAGTTTTTTGTTCGTTTTCCTTCATCATTTCTAAAAAATAGATCATAGGTCTGTTGCTCAAATTCATCAGGGACTTCTGGGGTTTTATTCAAGTATTTAAAGATAATAAACTTCCTCGCAAATAGTTGTAAGTCTTTTACTATGGCAAAGCACTCCAAGTCATTCGTGTGTGCAAAGGACAAGCCCTTCAGGAGTAAACTCCTTATTTTAGCTGTAATTACTCTCTCTATAAGATTAATAATCTGAGTGTTATCTGAGTCTGCCAACTTTGTGTTACTCAGAGTGTACCATACATAGGTAATAGTTAGATTTACCTGCTGGAGTCGTACCATTTTCTAGGTGTACTATACAGTGGAAAGAGATAGAACTACCTATCTGTATATTATCTAGTGAGGAGATTTGTACACTGTTCATTATTTTTCTAGCTACAAGAGGCCAGAGACCTCAATATAATAGAATACATGTAAGCATATATAATTGTCTAAATATATTATCCACTCTGGATATGCTGTATTGAGGGCAGTACTACACAGTTTATCTGGGGCTATAGGCCTCCAATCTAAATACTGATGTGCATTGCTCATTGGAGTTATAATATATATATATGAATTGAGGGCAATCGTGCGGTTTCCTTGCAGCGGGATATAGATAGGTTCTGAAAGGAACTTTTTTATTCTAAGTTTTCAGTTTTGTCATTGTGTATATAATGTTATTAATAAATAAGAATAAAGGTTCATTTTTATTGGTCCATATATATATGCCTTATAATAGATAATATAGGGACTATAAGTGTTTCTTTTTTTCTATATACCTGATTATATCAGAGTGAGCAATTAAAATGCAATTGTAGTGGTCATACAATAAGGCTTCATTTGTTTAATAGCAGTAACATCAATATTGAAGAAAATTAACAAGGCTTTTAAAACTTAATTTTCATTTTAGTTCAGGGAATAGCAGAGCAACGTCTATCTACCCCATTAGGAGTCTAGGGGGTGGGTGAAGAAATGCCAAGGAGAGTATCCTAACGTCTTTTCTGACCAGTGCATCTGCCCAGGAGAAGATCCTCATAAAAGTATTTATCTGCAGTGAACCTCTTGGACAGATCTTATCACAACTATTGAACACTTTATAAGGGTGGAGAAAAGCGTATTTACTAAAATACTGAACACTAATGTTCAATTATAAAAGATACATTTTTTTTTTTTTTTTTTTTAAATGCTCAACTTTATTATTGTCAATAGTCTTGTGTATTTACATAAAGCCTTATATTGTATATAATATTTTTTATATCCTTTATTAATGTTAATAAATATAATAGAAGTGATATTTCTAAAAAGTGTACACCATTAACTGTGATTTTTATCATAAAATTAGGAGTGAGTTACGTCAGAGTTGTGTATTATAAAATTAACATAGAGATTCTCTTATAGGAAAATCATGCAGTAAGTGGTGTATATATATATATATATATATATATATATATATATATGTATATATATATGTATATATATGTATATATATATATATATATGTTATAATACAAGGCATATGTAAGATCAAATAATCTTTGTCATTAAGGAGTGGACAGTTGCTATCCGTAAAATAGTGAAGAGCTACAGAAGCTCGCTGTCCTTTCAAACACCAAAATTATAGGCAAATCTTAATATTAGTACACATAGTGTAGCTCATGGGTTTGGTAAGCCTCCCACATCCGTACATCTTGTACTTTGTGTATCTTAATAAATCAGACTTCAGTTCTAGTTCCAGTATTTTAAGTCTACGGCAATCAGTTTGACTTATGCAATACACATGGCTAATAAAAATAACATCTTGGTGCAAACCAGCAATTTTACAAACATAAGTATTTTTGGCATATATCTCTGTCATCACTGGAAATATGAAATTGGACAGTACATTATAGTGTAATTAATGCATTTACTGCCTTTATAAAAGAACAAATGTAAGCGTAAATGTTGGGAGCTATTGTGCTTTATTGCTATAATGAGACAAAAGATGAGATTCTTTACTGAATAGATGGTGGGTAAACTATTTGTCTTTTTCTTGAGTTAAATTAATCACCATCTTGTGTCTGTTTGCCCACTCAGGAGGCCTGCAGATGCTTTTTTCTTTTAGATCTCAATTGCAGTCTATTCCCACACAAGAGGACTCCTCTAAGGCCTCTATACTCTGACACCTTCACTATTCCACCCTGAAAATCACAGTTTGAGAGACTTGCCCCTTTAGAAAGAAAAGAAAATTCTCTGCATTCTTCCTTCATAAAAAGGGTTAAATGTCTGAATTTGGGGGTCATGGTGTTATACAAATTGCAATCTAATCATTTTTACAAGAACACACGTGTGATAAGAAAAGAAGTGGGTGACAAGAATAGGAGATAGACAGCTTGTTTTTTTGTCCTCTCTCCCTAAAGTTGTGGCCAATTGTCATGTCCCCCCGTGAGCGAGAGAGAGCATTGGTTTATCATTAAATTGGTTGATAAGCAGAGGGGCTCAGTGCCATTTCTGTTTGTTTTGCTAAATAAAAGACCCAGTGGGGTCTCTGTAGCACCATCCTGGCTTTATTTGAAGAAACTGGCTGTTTCCCATAGCCCAGCATGTCAGTTTATACACTGAACTTAACCTTACGGGAACCTGGACAACAAAACGTGGCAGGGTCTCTTAGCAGGGATGGTAAAGAAATTGTATCTTTTTTTATTGGCCCATTTAAAATGTGTGTGGGCCAGTTCAGTAATAGAAGGTAGGCTTCCCATTATGAGAGACAACAACTCCCATCTAAAACATGGTTTTATTTGTTCGGTGGCTAGGATTCTGTGAAAGATTTTAAACCAAATGATGAAGAACTCCTTTTTTGTTTGAATTTTGTGTTTGTTTAGATGTAAGTTAATAGTTGCTACTCCTGAATGTTAGCATATATACTAACAACAGTAACGGTTAGGTAAATTAAGATTTGCAATTGCTTTAATGTTTAATTTAAGGTAGTCATTTGTCAGCGGATGCATATTAATATTTATTACAGTTTACATTAATCTCGGTGGTTAGAAGGCATTTGTGACTCAAATTTGCACATGAGTGTATTACTATTTTCTTATATAGAGGCTAAGCTTAGGACAGAACCTTTTCAGGGGGCAGCAAGCTGCCTGCAGATGCCTTTAGATTGTAAGTTTGTGAGTTTTCAATGTGGTACGGTGCTTTGGAAACGAGCACTATGTACATTTGATTTTAAGCTCAAAGACAGGGCCCTTCATTCTTTTGCAATGTGTTACTTTTTTTGCCATGTTTCTAACCCCTGTATAGCTACAGAACAAATAATGCTTAATAATAAGCCCTCGCTCTCATCCACAACCATGGCACTCCACACAAACACGCTATCTACAGAGATGCTCACACACTTCAGAACGACTATGGAGGAAATCTCGCACTTCAGCAGACTTTCACCACTACAAGTTTACCTTGCGCTCCTACTTCTCTGCCCTCAATCTTGCCAAACAACACTACTTCTCATCACTAATATCAAACCTGTCCTCCAACCCTAAACGTTTATTTGCTACATTCAACACCCTCCTTTGCCCACCTCCTGCCCTTCCTCTCTCATTGCTGCTGATGTGTTTGCCAGCCATTTTAAAAATAAAATTGAAACTATCCAAAATGAGCTCTCCTCCCAGCTTGGCCCTATTCCACCATCCTCTCCACAAAACGACAACACCCAGCCCTTACCCTTCCCCAATCCCTCCTCTACTATGGACTCCTTTGACCCTGTAACCAAGGATGAAGTATCTACTTTACTATCAACCTCTCGCCTTACAACATGTCCTCATGATCCTATTCCATCACAGCTAATCCCTCCCCTATCCACCACACTTATCCCAGCTCTCAAACATCTATTCAACCTCTCCCTAAACACTGGCAAGTTTCCATCCTCCTTAAAACACCCCACAATTACACCCATTCTCAAGAAGCCCTCATCTGACCCAGCTTCTGCCTCCAACTATCGCCCTATCTCACTACTTCCCCTTGCTTCTAAACTGCTTGAGCAGCTTGTTTACAATCGCCTCACTGAATTTATTTCCTCCAATTAACTTCTTGACCCCTTCTAATCTGGTTTCCGGGCCCAACACTCTACAGAAACAGCCCCTCACAAAAGTCACAAATGACTTGCTAACCACCAAATCAAAGGGTCACTTCTCTATTCTAATTCTCCTGGATCTCTCTGCTGCCTTCAATACAGTTGACCACCCTCTTCTAATCCAAACTCTCCGCTCTTTTGGCATCCATGACACAGCTCTCTCATGGTTCACACCCTATCTTAAAGATCATACATTTAGCGTCTCCTTCTCTGGTACCTCTCCCTCTGTCTGTTGTCATTCCCCAAGGTTCTGTCCTAGGCCCCCTTCTCTTCTCCATCTACACCTCCTCCCTTGGCACCCTCATAAAATCCTTTGGATTTCAGGATAATCTCTATGCAGATGATACTCAAATCTACCTCTCTGCACCCGATCTATCCCCCCTTCTCTTTTAGCTCAAGTTTCCAACTGCCTCTCTAGCATATCCTTTTGGATGTCTACCCGTCAACTCAAACTCAACATGTCTGAACTCCTAATCTTTCCACCCTCTTTTACAGCTTCCACTCCTCAAATATCTCTTACTGTTGACAACACCTTCATCACTCCCACCTCCCAGGCCCGTTGTCTTGGGGTTCTACTGGATCCCGCCCTCTCTTTTATTCCTCACATCCAATAAATAACAAAATCTTGTCCGTTTCACCTAAAAAATATCTCCAGAATTCTTTACTATTTTACAGAAGAAACAGCTAAAATTCTAATACACTCTCTCATCATATCTGGACTCGACTACTGTAATTCACTCCTTGCTGGCCTACCCATCTCTCGTCTGTCTCCCCTCCAATCCATAATGAACGCCTTCGCTAGACTCATCTTCAATACCAAACGATCAGTGTCTGCAGCTCCTCTCTGTCAATCACTCCACTGGCTTCCCATAGCTTCCTGAATCAAATTTAAAATCATGACCCTAACATATAAAGCCCTCAACAACAGTGCACCCCCTTATATCTCTGCTCTTGTTTCAAAATACTCTCCCAACCGCCCCCTTCGTTCTGCTAATGACCTTCTTCTTTCCTCCTCTCTCATCACCTCCTCTCACTCCCGTCTTCGTGCTGCCCCTACTATTTGGAACTCCTTGCCCCGCTCCATTAGATTATCTTCCTGCCTCAACATCTTTAAAAAATCACTAAAAACACACCTTACACAATCTTATCACCTTCAGCCTTAACATGTACAACTGCACACTCCACAGCTTAATAACACTTACACCCACAATCTACAGTACAACACACAGACACCACCATTTTGCATTTGTTACCCTCTTGTATCACACTTAAACCCTTGGATTGTAAGTTTGCGAGTTTTCAATTGTGTGTCCGTGTCTTGGAAACAAGCTCTATGTACATTTGATTTTATGCTCAAAAACAGGGCCCTCCATTCTTTATAAGGTGTTAAGTTTGTTTTTTGCCATGTACTCAACCCCTGTACAGCGCTACGGTATATGTTGGCGTGATATAAATAAAGATAATAATAATAATTTGGAAAAATATGTGCATGTGGAAATTGACTATATAAAGTATTATTTCTGTCTATAAGCAAACAAACGCACATAAACCTATGATTTGGGAAAAGAGGAGCAGTAACCTAGGGGGGATGTGCACAAATCTGAATGGGCCAATCTGGGGCCATTAATACATTTTAATGGTTAGCAGGCTTTTTCATTTTTATAATTAAACTAAACTAATGTTGTATATAAAGAAAATACTGCTTTAAAATGCTAAATGATCTTTTTCAAAAAGAGTTTTTAAAGCAGGCTTACTATTTTCCTTACTGAGGTTTGAAAGATATGACATATGCTTGGATAATTTTAAGCTGCACACAGACTTCTGAGATGCCACTTGAACCCATCCATCACGTTACCTATATTACATCTTGTTTAACCCCCATTTCATCAAATGTCAACCCATACCCAGTCTCATCAAGCCTCTCAAAATACACTTTTTCTCACCACTGTCTTTTCTTTTTTTGAATGGTAACTTTACTTTTCTTATAAAGGGCGCTCTAATGAATAGTTAGGTAGGCTCTTATAAGAAAAAGTCCTTTATTAAACTTTTACTGTGTATTTAAACAGTGAATTGCTATTTTTAATAATGCCCCTAGGCATATTATTTCTGGAGTGGGAGTCACCTAGAGGGGTATGGTCTCCAAACAAGAATACTGTAAATGCAGTATAATAATTGGTGGCAACTAGAAGTTATATTTGTGTAGATTGCTAATTGTTTTTCTTCCCCCTGGGAGACTCCCACTCCTGAGTCAATACACCATTCAGTGGATAAAGAAGTCTGGCGCTTATACAGCCTGGGACATGATTTAAAAAAAAGTAATTCATTGTTTAAATGCACAGCAAAATGTTTAATAATGTGTTTTTTTCTTATGAAGCCCTACCAAACAGTTCTATAGAGAGCTCTATATACGGCCACTAAAGTGGTCCTTTAATCACACGCACCCTGAGGACCCTCACTTACTCTATTAAGTCACCTACTCATTATTTTCATACTAATAGATTACGTTCTATAGAATCCATACATCTTGGGATAAGCATACGTGTATACAATTCCACTATACTTGTTTTTAAATTTTACATTTCTGTTCAGTAGTTTGTAAGGGTGTATGACTGACCTTTTTATAAGTATATGATCATTTTTAGTTTGTTGCTGTCTTTAAGTAGGATGCACATTGATGGGAAAACTCATATGAGATGAGAATAATTCTGCCCTTTGAACATATTCAGAAAAAAATATATAAAGGTCCATTAAAATTGTCAGCTGCACTAAAAATGTACAATGGCAAATATGCCAAAATATCTGACATTTCAAAGCTGGTTTATTATTATATATAATTATAGCAGATTTATACATTTCTAGTGTTAACCTGCCCCTCGCAGATTACAACAGTCCAATTACTTCTATTGCTTTGGGAATAGTCATTACAATTGTAATACCAATTTTATTTTATTATTTTTTGAATATTCTAGGTACATAGTAGTAGAAATTACCTTAAAGGCATATGTAAGTGAGCTGGGATATGCATGCATCTGATAGAGGAGAAATAGGTGTCTTTGAAATGAATTGTTTGCATGACATTTATTTATATATATATATATATATATATATATATATATATATATATATATATATATATATATATTAAAGCTATAACTAAATCTAAGTGTTGGAGGTGATCGGCTTATCAGCCAATCGTCTAGTAGCGGTGACGTCAGCCGTGACATCTACGCTACGCCCAAGCTCTCCTCGGAGGTTGTGCTGACCCCCTCCTAACTTCTCACTCCTCCCTACTCCTGCCTCACTCATTCACTGCCACCAATTAATGCACTATATTCCACCCACCTCTCGGTCTCCTCCCTTCCTATTAAGCTGCCGGTGAGTTTGAAAAGTATGCTAATTTTAGCATGAGTTTTCTGGGGGTGTCAACATTGAATGCCAACTGTTTGCAAATGCAAGAAATTCTGCAAACTTTAGGGTAAGTTTTTAAATGTTTATTTTGGTATTTGTTCATGCAAAAAAATAGTTCATACACTTCTATGTCTCCTCTATCAGATGCACTCATAATCCAGCTCATATACATATGCCTTGAAGTGATATCTTGGTCCACATGGTTGGAGGAAGCAATGTGATTTTAAGCAGAAGTTTAGACAATAATTGCATGAGTGGATGTCGCCCGACATTGATGAGATCCTAAATCTGTTCCAACTAGGTTGTTATATGAACAACCTACAATTGTAAAGGGAGATTATTCCTCTAAGATAATAGTGATTATTTTTAAATGTTATCTTTTGGTATTTGCTTTAGAATATAATTAACTAGCGAATTGCCCGTCAAAAAATGACGGCAATGAAATTGTAAGGTAGCTAATGCTGTTTAGTGTGTAATAATGAAATATATAATACATTAATAAATGAATATACTTTACCTATTTTAAAGCATTGTGTGGAAGAGCTGTGAATGTGTTTTGATGTTGCTGCAGCATTAGTGGTGTGGATCTGCTGTGTAAGCGTGCTGAATGTGTGCAGTGTAACACTGTGCGTGCGCGAGCCCAAACCGTTGTCGTGTACTTCCGCATTGGCGTCAAATGGCGAGTAATGTGTGTTATACGTTTGTATCGGAATATCCGTAGGTGTTTTGTGGTGTTTTGCGAGTTTCTTGTGGTGTTTTGCGAGTTTAGAGTGCTGTAGCCTCGTTTTCGTTTTGTTCGGCGGCCATTTTTTCTCTCGCTTCGTTTTTTTTTTTATTCTCTAAACTGTTTTATTTGAAGTAAAATCGAGGTGTAAGTTGTATTTTTGAGGTGCTGGGTGCTCCCTCTTGGTGTAGGTAAGTTTTTTATGTATGTGGTGTGTGTATGTATTGTGTTTTACATTTTGTAATGTTCGCGAGTTGCGTCCGAGTGTTGCGAGTCCGTAATGTGTGTGAACGTGTGTCGTATGTTGTTTGCGAGTGTCGTAATGTGTGTGTCGTATTGTTTGGGTTGCGACGTGAAGTTTGCGAGGGTCGCAGTTGCTGGCAAGGAGCGCCTTCGGCGCTCCATGCCAGCAACTGCGGCCCTCGCTTTGCGAGGTCCTCAGGTGCTGGCATGGAGCGCCTACGGCGCTCCATGCCAGCAACTGAGACCATCGGGCAGTGCCCTCGCTTTGCGAGGGCCTCGGCTCGCGTAGCGAGCCCGCAGCGTTAGCAACAACTCGTACGCTCACAACTATATATGTGATTATAACATCTTCAAATATGTATCTTATAGCTACATATCACATGCAAATACATATTGATGGTTAAGTTTATAAGAATCTGTAAGAGGTACAATATACACACTGTCCTGTTTCTAAATAGCCTTTTGCCTACCACAAAGATGTGTTACCTTATTATAGGTTACTACTTCTTCTTAGAGATTTTTCCATGTATTATTTCAGTAGAAATCAGCAGACCCATAAGTAAAAGAGCAATTATCTGGATGTAGTGCTGCTATCTGGAGTACAAAATGAAGGAAAATATTAATCTACTAATTGTGCTATTATGCATATTCTCTGTCTAGCCCTCCAGTGTATCTTATTTTTATGTCTAGAAACCATTGGTATTGTTGAAAGAAGCCTGCAGCTTCGGGGAAGGCTCTGACAGTCTTGACTATAATATTGGTCCCCTGCTGGCTAATTAAGGAGAGCTGTTGACGGGTTCTACAAGAAAGCTGCTCGATGGGTCTGCTGATCAACGGAGGATGGGGATGCTGCTGACCTATTGTAAAGGATCTGATTTTAGTGACCTCTGTGTTGTACGTTACAGTGCAAATTCACTGTACGGTTTAACCTTCAAACAATTCACATAATTGCAGTAAAATTAATAAGATTGGACTCTGAGAACTGTGACTGCAAAGCATCACCTTCCACTTTCCAAAGGACAGTTAATGACTTGAAAGTTAAATATGTGGAATTTCTACCTAGGCCAACATGAGCCAGGACTAGGGAAGTTGCCCTAGGGAAGTTTCCATATGTCTGTTTGCAGATATATCTCTCTCGGAAGGTATAACTGACACTTTCTGGTATAATGTGTTTATACACTAACATTTATATTTCAATATATATACTGTGTGTGTGTGTATATATATATATATATATATATATATATATATATAACGTATTTATCGGCGTATAAAACGCACTTTTTCTCACTGAAAATAGGGGGCAAATGATGTGTGCGTGTTATACGCCGATATAATGTTATGGACCTTGTCTCTTTCCCTCCCCCCTCCTCCTCCTCAACCCCCCCTCCTCATTCTAACCCCCCCCCCTCCTCATTCTAACCCCCCCCCCTCCTCATTCTAAACCCTCCTAAATACCTCCCTCTCTCCCTTTCCCCTCACTTACCTGCTTCTGCTCCAGCCTCCGCTCCTTCTTGACCCGGCGCGCATGTGACGTCACATGCGCGCCACGTCGTTAGCATATACCGGGTGCTGGCACCTGCTATATGCTAATGGCGTGACATCACAGTGGATATAAAAAGTCTACACACACCTGTTAAAATGTCAGGTTTCTGTGCTGTAAAAAAATTAGACAAAGATAAATCATTTCAGAACTTTTTCCACCTTTAATGTGACCTATAAACTGTGCAACACAATTGAAAAACAAACTGAAATCTTTTAGGTGGAAGTAAGAAAAAGAAAAAAGAAAAATAATGTGGTTGCATAAGTCTGCACACCCTCTTATAACTGGGGATGTAGCTGTGTTCAGAATTAAGCAATCACATTCCAAATCCTGTTAAAAAGGAGTCGGCATACACCTGCCATCATTTAAAGTGCCTCTGATTAACCCCAAATAAAGTTCAGCTGATCTAGTTGGTCTTTCCTAAAATTTTCTTAGTCGCATCCCACAGCAAAAGCCATGGTCCACAGAGAGCTTCCAAAGCATCAGAGGGATCTCATTGTTAAAAGGTATCAGTCAGGAGAAGGGTACAAAAGAATTTCCAAGGCATTAGATATACCATGGAACACAGTGAAGACAGTCATCATCAAGTGGAGAAAATATGGCACAACAGTGACATTACCAAGAACTGGAGCTCCCTCCAAAATTGATGAAAAGACCAGAAGAAAACTGGTCTGGGAGGCTACCAAGAGGCCTACAGCAACATTAAAGGAGCTGCAGGAATATCTGGCAAGTACTGGCTGTGTGGTACATGTGACGACAATCTCCTGTATTCTTCATATGTCTGGGCTATGGGGTAGAGTGCCAAGACTTAAGCCTTTTCTTACGAAGAAAAACATCCAAGCCAGGCTATATTTTGCAAAAACACATCTGAAGTCTCCCAAAAGCATGTGGGAAAAGGTGTTATGGTCTGATGAAACCAAGGTTGAACTTTTTGGCCATAATTCCAAAAGATATGTTTGGCACAAAAACAACACTGCACATCACCAAAAGAACACCATACCCACAGTGAAGCATAATGGTGGCAGCATCATGCTTTGGGGCTGTTTTTCTTCAGCTGGAACTGGGGCCTTAGTTAAGATAAACCCTCAGGCTTTTGCTAGAAAGTTGAACATGAAGAGGAACTTCATCTTTCAGAATGACAACGACCCAAAGCATACATCCAAATCAATGGCTTCACCAGAAGAAGATTAAAGTTTTGGAATGGCCCATCCAGAGCCCAGACCTGAATCCGATTGAAAATCTGTGGGGTGATCTGAAGAAGGCTATGCACAGGAGATGCCCTCGCAATCTGACAGATTTGGAGTGTTTTTGCAAAGAAGAGTGGACAAATCTTGCCAAGTCAAAATGTGCCATGCTGATAGACTCATACTCAAAAAGAGTGCTGTAATAAAATCAAAAGGTGCTTCAACAAAGTATTAGTTTAAGGGTGTGCATACTTATGCAACCATATTATAGCAAGATTACCTATTATGTTCTGATTACTTTATTAACTATTCTATTAGGATATTATTTACTGGGAGAGTGCTCAACCTGGTGCTTTGTAAACTTTTCAGATTTCTATTGGTCCTTTTGAAAGTACAGTAAGGAATGTTTTTTTTAATTTTTGATTAAAGTAGGCAAAATATTGTGCTTGGTGCCTCCTCATACCTGTAGAAGCAGGTAAATAGAAACAAAATTGATATATCCCACTGTAGCATACATTTAAATATTATCTAATATATAAATACTAGCGACTTGCCCGTCAAAAATGACGGGGCAATACAATTGTAAGGCAGGTAATGCTGTTTGCCATAGATATTATTTTTTTGGTGGTCTGACATCCTTCAGCGCTCATTGCGAGCCTCTTGGTTGTTGTATATTCTTTTATCAGAGGCGCTTTTTGCTGTCATTGTAAGGTCTGCGCTGATCTGCTTTCTGCGCTTATTGCAAGGCTGTCCCCTGGTGTAGTTTGTGTGCTATGAGCAGCATTGTGAGGCGCGCAGTGAATGGCTTTTGCGTTTATTGCAATAGTGTTCGTTTTTTTTTGTGTATATGTATTTTTGTACGCTAATTAAATAAGTAATAGATGAATATACTTTACCTATTTAAGTATTATATGCAGGAAGCATTGTGCTGAAGAGCTGACAATCTGTTTTGATGTCCCTGCAGCATACAATGTAGGTTTGCAGTGTTGTGGAGCTGAGGCGTGTCAGCAATGTGTGCAGTGTGTAGCGTAAATAGGCTGTGTGCGCGAGGGGAAACAGTGTAGCTGTGTACTTCCGCATTGTGTAAGTTAGTGTTGTAAAATGGCGGCGTATGTGGTACCCGGGTGTGGATGATTTAGCGTCCTTGCTAAAAGTGTATCTTGTACCTCGTACGGCTTTTTGGGAAAGCCGTATGTGCTTGTTGGTGTTTTGCGGCTTTAGGGTCGTGTAGCCTCGTTTTCCTTTTTTTTTCAGCTGCCATTTTTTCTCTTGCTTAAGGGATTTTTGTGTGTCTAAACTCTGTAAATTGTCCTTAAATTGAGGTGTAACTTCATTTGCAGAGGTCCTGCCCCCCCCCCCCCTTGCTGTGGGTAAGCTTTTTATTTCATTTTTGTGTGTATTTATTGTTTTTTTTATGTCTTCAGCCGCGCGTTTCGGCCATTTAAGGTCGTATTTTTGCAAGTTTGTAATGTTTTTTTTTTTTTCGAAGTGCTAGCGGCTTGTATTTTTTTTGTCTAAGTCTGTATTTAGTGATTGCGTGTTAGATGTATTTTTTCAAAGTCCCGCTTCTGTGGGTGTTTGTAACCGCTTGTGAGGCGGCGTAGAGCCTCCACCTCCGCAAATGCGGCCCCTCGCTTTGCGTAGCCTTCGGCTCATTGCAGCCGACGTGGGAGCCTCCACCTTCCGCAAATGCGGACCCTTTCTTTGCGATGGACGCAGTTCTTGCAAGCTCGCAAAGCGAGACGATGTTTCGTAGTTTGACAACTATTATGTGTGATTGTACCTGCAATTACATGTACCGTAATTGTTCAAAAGAGCATATTGAAAATACAAATACTGTGGTCAAACGTTTTGAATAACTCATTTGATAATGGGCAAAAGTGTTTTAGAATGTAAAAAGAAACTACTGGTAATCACTTTCACTTTTATATGCAAATATTATTTATTCTAAGTTCTTATTTATTTTTTACAATGTTTCTTCTTGAAGCTTCTGACTCAACATGATGTGTCCATTTAAGTTAATAAACGTCTACACTGTCCTAATAAGAACACTGGCAGTTATTGCTACCACATTCCCATTGTACAGACTAAAATTGCCTTCTACTTCCGGAAGTAGATCACTTGAAATTAAAGAGAAAGGTACAACAGCAGCATAATTGTTTGGAATTTGGAATAATTTTATTTTACATTATAAAAGTGAGGGTTTTAAATGTGAATACAATGGTGCTTTAAAATAAAATTTCATTAGTTGAAAATGTGTAATTTTTCATCAGTCATACTCATTTTAAACATGCTGATCATAGTCATCAGAGATATAAACCGAGGAATGATGTGCAGTTACTGGATAATATGGACGGGTTACAGGAAAAAAACTCTTTAAAAAAGGCTAAGTTATTTGTCATCATAAAAGTGTTTTATGTGGTCTCTTTAGTTAGCATATTGAACGTGTTACTTGCCAAATTCAACCTGACATGGTGTGCAGTAGCATATCACAGTGGTTTGTGTGGTCCTGGTGGTTACAGTAGCCCAAAAAGGGTGTGTGTTAATACATACAGTCTTCACATTCTGGAGCTCCTCTAATCATGCATATGCATAGGATGTTCTATCTGCACAATGGGAATGTGGCATCTACACGCGCCAGAGTTTTCAATAGCTGTAACGAAAAGTTTATTAGTATACAAGGACATGTCTTTCTAAGAGACCAAACAAGCTGACAAAATAAAATAGAAGCCTTCAGTAAAGAATCATTTGGTATAAAATATAAAAATAGAAACACTGTATTTATTTATTTGTTTATTTATCTTACATTCTAAAATAATTTTCATTTAAAAAACAGATAGAAGAACTTTGACCCCAGCAGTCCTTTGAGGTATATTGTGTGTTACTTATACTAAATTCCTTCTTCTTACAAAATAAAAAGGCTTACTGAGCAGAAATCCTTTAAAATAGGGCATTCTTATTTTATTAGTACGTTTGCAGTCTCCTGTATGTACTGAAACATAAAGTAGTCTTTATTAAATGTATTTTTGTCTCACGAGACAACCACTAAAGTTTCAAAGATATCTTTCTCTTTTCTTAGCAGTTCTGCCTTTCCTTGTTACTTCTAATTCAACCCATGCACACACAGAGGCGCCCCGTCCTCTCTTTAAATGCAGATTTCATCAAGCATGTGTCCCCAGGCTGTGTGAGGTGGGTGGGCAGCTCATAAAACACTGGAATCCCACCCTGTATAAAAGACAAACCCTTGGCTAGCTTTGAAGTGGTCAATGCTTTGGCCAATAACTGATATAGCACTCAGGTGTTGGAAAAAAAAAGTGTATAAAAACATCTTTCTATTTGTGTGTGTGTATACTGTATATATATATATATATATATATATATATATATATATATATATATATATATATATATATATATATATATAAATAAAGAACCAATATTTTACATAGCACTATTAACAGTTAAAAAATACGTTATATGCAGAGAGCATGCGATAGATATCAATATAATAATGAATATAAGTAGAGAAGTCGTCCCTGATCCTGAGAGCTTGCATTTGAAAGGAGATGGCTAGGCAAGTGATACAAAAAGGAGTGGGGATTCGAGTAACCAGCAGCACGTTGAAGAACGTTGCTGTGTGAATTGTGTTTCATGATTATATTGCATGTTCAGTAATGGTTTCATTATACAGGAAATACTCTAGTGAAAAAAGGTTCTTAAAAATCAGCTGCAAAACAAGAAATACAAATAATGAAAATATCATGTAGTAAAAAATACACAACTGCGAACTGTGTAATATGGTGCAATATCGCACAATTATTCTACTGTTACAAATATCGTCAGAAACCATTTTGGAACCCATGGTGGCAAAAATAGACCATATTACATGGTTGGCTCTTATGTATTCTCTCTTCTTTTCTCTCTGTCTCTCTTCTTTTCTCTCTGTCTCTCTTCTTTTTACTCTCTCTTCTTTTCTCTCTCTCTCTTCTTTCTCTGTTCTCTCTCACTCTCTCTTCTTTTCTCTCTCTCTTTTCTTTCTGTCTCTCTCCCCCTCTCTCGCTCTTTCCTTCTCTTTCTCCCCCCTTCTCTCTCCTTCTCTCTCTCCCCCCTTCTTACTCTCCCCCTCTCTCACTCCCTTCTCTCTCTCTCTTCCCCTTCTCTCTCTCTCTTCCCCTTCTCTCTCCCCCTTCTCTCTCTCTCTCCCCTTCTCTATCTCTCTCTCTCCCCCTTCTCCCTCTCTCTCTCTCCCCTTTATCTCTCTCCTTCTGCCGTTCTCCCCCCTTCTCTCTCTTTCCCCCTTCTCTCTCTTTCCCCCTTCTCTCTCTTTCCCCCTTCTCTCTCTTCCCCCTTCTCTCTCTTTCCCCCTTCTCTCTCTTTCCCCCTTCTCTCTCTTTCCCCCTTCTCTCTCTTTCCCCCTTCTCTCTCTTTCCCCCTTCTCTCTCTTTCCCCCCTCTCTCTCTCCCCCCACTTTCTCTCTCTCCTTCTCTCTCTCCCTTCTCTCTCTCACCCCTTCTCCCTCACTCCCCCTTCTCTCCCCTTCTCTCTCCTTCTCTCTCTCCCCCCTTCTTACTCTCCCCCTCTTTCACTCCTCTCTCTCTCTCTTACTCCCTTCTCTCTCTCTCTCTCTCTTACTCCCTTCTCTCTCTCTCTCTCTCTCTTCCCCCTTCTCTCTCCCCCTTCTATCTCTCTCTCTCCCTCCCCATCTCTATTTCTCTCTCTCCCCCCTTCTCCCTCTCTCTCTCCTTCTCCCTTTCTCCCCCTTCTTTCTCTCCCCCCTTCTCTCTCCTTCTCTATCTCCCCATCTCTCGCTCTCTCTTCTTTTCTCTCTTCTTCTCTCTTTCTCTCTCTTCTTCTCTCTCTCTCTCTCTCTCCCCC
This sequence comes from Discoglossus pictus, assembly GCA_027410445.1. Classification (NCBI taxonomy): domain Eukaryota; kingdom Metazoa; phylum Chordata; class Amphibia; order Anura; family Alytidae; genus Discoglossus; species Discoglossus pictus. The sequence goes on along the minus strand of CM050171.1, from coordinate 83,342,397 downwards.
CCCCTCTCTCACGCTCGCTCTCTCCTCTCTCTCTCCCCCCTCTCTCGCTCTCCCTTCCCTATCTCTCTCCCCCCCTCTCTCTCTCCTCCCTCTCTCTCGCTCTCTCCTCTCTCTCTCCCCCTTCTCTCTCTCTCTCACTCCCTTTTCTCTCTCTCACTCCCTTTTCTCTCTCTCACTCCCTTTTCTCTATCTCACTCCCTTCTCTCTCTCTCTCTCTCCCCCCCTCTCTCTCTCCTCCATCTCTCTCGCTCTCTCCTCTCTCTCTCCCCTTCTCTCTCTCTCCCCCTTCTCTCTCTCTCACTCCCTTTTCTCTCTCTCACTCCCTTTTCTCTCTCTCTCACTCCCTTTTCTCTCTCTCACTCCCTTTTCTCTCTCTCTCACTCCCTTTTCTCTATCTCACTCCCTTTTCTCTCTCTCTCACTCCCTTTTCTCTATCTCACTCCCTTTTCACTATCTCACTCCCTTTTCTCTATCTCACTCCCTTTTCTCTATCTCACTCCCTTCTCTCTCTCTCTCTCTCTCTCTCCCTTCTCTCTCCCCCCCCCTCTCCCCCTTCTCTCTCTCCCCCTTCTCTCCCCCTTCTCTCTTCTTTTCTCTCTTCTTCTCTCTCTCTCTCCCCCTCTCTCACGCTCTCTCTCCCCCTCTCTCACGCTCTCTCTCCCCCTCTCTCACGCTCTCTCTCACGCTCTCTCTCTCGCTCTCTCCTCTCTCTCTCCCCCTTCTCTCTCTCTCTCCCCCTTCTCTCTCTCCTCTCTCTCTCCCCCTTCTCTTTCTCTCCCCCTTCTCTCTCCCCCTTCTCTCTCCCCCTTCTCTCTCTCTCTCTCTCTCTCTTTCTTTCTTTCTCTCTCCCCCCTCTCTCGCGCTCTCTCTCCCCCCTCTCTTGCGCTCTCTCCTCTTCTCTCTCTCACTCCCTTCTCTCTCTCACTCTCTTCTCATTCCCCTTTTCTCTCTCTCACTCCCCTTTTCTCTCTCTCACTCCCCTTTTCTCTCTCTCACTCCCCTTTTCTCTCTCTCTACCTTATTTCTCTCTCTCCCTTATCTCTCTCTTCCTCCCCTCTTCTCCCTCTCTCTCGCTCTCTCCTCTCTGTCTCCCCCTTTTCTCTCTCTCACTCCCTTTTCTCTCTCTCACTCCCTTTTCTCTATCTCACTCCCTTTTCTCTATCTCACTCCCTTCTCTCTCTCTCTCTCTCTCTCTCTCTCTCTCTCTCTCTCTCTCTCTCTCTCTCTCTCTCTCTCTCCCTTCTCTCTCCCCCCCCCCTCTCCCCCTTCTCTCTGTCCCCCTTCTCTCCCCCTTCTCTCTTCTTTTCTCTCTTCTTCTCTCTCTCTCTCCCCCTCTCTCACGCTCTCTCTCACTCCCCTTTTCTCTCTCTCACTCCCTTTTCTCTCTCTCTCCCTTATCTCTCTCTCTCCCTTATCTCTCTCTTCCTCCCCCCTTCTCCCTCTCTCCCTCCCCCCTTCTCCCTTTCTCTCCCCCTCTCTCTCCCCCTTCTCTCTCTCTCTCCCTTCTCTCTCTCTCTCCCTCCTTCTCCCTCTCTCTCTCCCCCTTTATCTCTCTTTCTCTCTCCCCCTTCCCTCTCTCTCCCCCTTCCCTCTCTCTCCCCCCTTCTCCCTCTGTCTCTCCCTCTTTATCTCTTTCTCCTTCTCTCCCCCCTTCTCTCTTTCTCCCTCTCTCCCCCTCTCTTCCCCCTTCTCTCTCTTCCCCCTTCTCCTTCTCTCCCCCCCTCCCCCTTCTCTCTCTCTCTCTGTCTCTCCCCCTTCTC